>WOVY01009567.1:0-100000 GCA_013436015.1 Rhipicephalus annulatus | reverse complement strand
AATGAAGCCAGTCTGAAAAAGTAGTTTAAAAATAATACCACCAAAAAAGAAAAATGTTTGCTGAGCAAGCGGTCAAACCAACTCTTGTTTTTGATAGACATAGCTACGAATGATAAACTAAAGATATGAAAAGGTTAGGGTTCACTTGCACGGTAATCTTTTAGTTGTGTTGATGTATTCAAACACAGTGGAGCATATATTCCTGTGGCAGTAACAAAATGAAGTTCCGCCAAGTGATAAAATTACGAGTAGATTTACTTGTATTTCTAGCTTTTGCAATGGGGCTACTAAAAATCGTTCTTTCTGATAAGAATAATGACGACAGAATAAAAAGAAATGTTCAATTGTTTCAATTTCATTGAACGAAATGCATAGCGGTGACGCCTTGAGTCGAGCTTTGTTAAGGTAATAATTTAGTTGTGGAACTGCCCAGCGCAATCTGGTACAAGTGACCTCTAACTGGCGAGATACACAGCACTGTTTATTCCAGCAATATCTCAATTGTTCGAAATCTTTGAATTTATTGAAATTACATTTTTCCCATTGCCGGCAAGCATTTCGGAACCTTAGTGCTGTCACGTAAGCTGTATCTGGCAAAACTGGGATGGTGGGCCCACTCAGGAGAACTGCTGCTAAAGATTCCGAGATTTCGTTTAAATATAATCCGCGGTGGCCCGGTACACATAGCAAATGCAGTTTTTTTTCCGTTTTTCGGTACTAAATGCCGAAACGTATGCATCAGCTCTCCATTTACTGCCGTAGAAAGTGCGTTACAAACTGATAACGACTTTGTAACGATAACTGCTAATGATTCGCTTGAGGGTAATTTGCGTATGGCGAGAACAATTGCCAATAATTGTACAATGAATACAGGGGTATAATCCGGGAGTCGAATGGGAAAGTATCAGCCCGCATAAGGAGAGAAGATGCCAACCCTAGCCTTTTCTTTTGACACAGATGGATCAGTCACGTTAAAGAACCCCAGGTGGTCTAAATTTCCGGAGCCCTCCACTACGGCGTCTCTCATAATCATATAGTGGTTTTGGGACGTTAAACCCCACATATCAATCAATCAGATGGATCAGCCGCAATGATAATACTTATCTCTAGTTGAGCTAGATAATCTGCTAACTGGTCATTTAAATATTTATGTGCCAATTGTTTCACGATATGAGAAAATATATCATCAAATGGTATGCTAAGTATTGAGTTTAGGTTGTGTTTTGGACCAATATGTTCAATTTTTACATTCAGTTGCTGTAGTAGCGCTTGTGCAAATAATATTTGTGGGGTGTGTAGTCGCAACAAATGTGTTTCGAAAAATAAGGCCGGTCCTTGAATGAAAGCGTAAAATTAGAGTCTATCACGAGCTATCACGAGCACGAACCACGGTCTTCTTCCTCGTATTATGCAGGCACCGCTAATTGCTCCCTGTACATTCTTGAAATCACTCCCCCGCAAAAAAGGCACCATTCTGGTGACCTAAGGCACAGGTACGACTGGTGGGTCATAGTGCGGCTTCAGATGGTCGACGTGAACAGTCTCATGGCTGTGACGGCGGCGATCTGTGGATGACTGTACGGGCTCGACAATATAGTTTACAGGGGATGCTTGACGCAGGATGCGGTAGGGGACTTCATACATAGGCAGCAGCTTTGAAGAAAGGCCTGGAGCTGAGGAGGCAACGCGAAGCAACACAAATGTTCCAGGCGAATATGACTGGGGATGCAGGTTGGCGTCATGGCGGTCCTTTTGGTGTGCTTAGTCTTGTGTCTTGTGTAGTTAACAAACGTGCTAGCTGCCTGCATTCTTCCGCATAGGTGGCGACATCTGAGAGAGTTGCATACTCTGAAGTATCCGGGTGATACAACAGAATGGTATCCATAAATGAGTAGGGTTCACGGCCATATAGAAGAAAGAAGGGAGAAGATCCAGTCGTGGACTCAGTGGCGCTGTTGTACGCATAGGTGACAAATGGTAGTATGCGGTCTCAGTTGGTGTGGTCAGCAGATACGTACTGTTGTAGCCGGCGAGCAAGGCGACGCTGGACTAAGTTGGTGGCGAAGATTTAATGTGATAAGCAAGCGGCTCGCATGCCAATATTAGTACAGGCACATGACGTAGCCTGTGACGTCAGTACGGCGCATCATACGTTGGCTACTACATCTCTTCCCCCTTTATTTAGCAGCATAGCCAAAACGTTCGGGAGGCTTTCGTATTCGTGTGCTTCGTCGCAATTCAGGTGGCGCGACATTTTCTTGGGAGCTGGCGTCAGGCGCCTGCTGTGATGGCAGTTCCGTCACGCTGGCTCGGTCACGTGGCGGAAGTCGTTGCTCTGATGCAGGCCCGTCTGGCGGCGATGCAGTGTCGCTGTCACTGTGTGAGGAGTGGGACCCGGCTGTGCCATGCGGGTTTGCTCAGGAATCCACACGCTTCTGGGAAGAGGAGCAAGGCATGTGTTAGGAACAATATCGTCCGCATGAAAAAAGCGCTCGTGGTAATCGATTCGGACTATATATGTTCCTTTGCTAACTCGTCGCAAAACTGTTCCTTCCAACCAACGTGGATCACACGGTCGGTTTCCTCGCACACAAACGTTGTCGCCAACCTCGAACTCCCTCCATGAAGTATGGGTTTCCTGACCCTGTCTTCGAGCTATATTTGCTTCGGCACGTTTCGCTAGCTCCGGATGCAAGATGCTCAGCCTCGCGCGTGGCCTCCATGAGAGAAACAGTTCGGCTGGCGTCTTACCGGTCGTCGAACACGGTGTGTTTCGGTAGGTGAACAGGAACTGGTCTACCCGATGTTGCATCGTCCGAGTCACTCCCGTGTTCTGCTCGTCCCGTAGCTGTTTGATGAAACTTCGCTTGACGGTCTGGACAAGCCTCTCCGCCGTGCCATTTGAAGCTGGGTGGTAAGGTGGTGTCTTGGTGTGCTGCACTGCATTGGAGTTGAGAAAATTTGTGAATTCAGCAGACACAAATTGCGGCCCATTGTCAGTCACAATTCTCTCGGCAAGCCCAAATGCAGCAATAACAGTGCGGAGTTTTTCAACTGTCGCCTGTGCTGTAGTGGACTTCATGTGCAGAACTTCCACCCACTTGGAGTGCGCATCGACAAGCACTAAAAACCAGTCGTTCTTGTAGTAGGCAAAATCCAGGCGAACTCTCTGCCACCTGCGGGTTGGCCATCCCCACGATAACATCGGCACGTGGGGCGCAGAGTTCTGCGTTAGTTGGCAAATTGAACAACGTCTTACAGTTTCTTTAATGCGGTCGCACAACTTTGGCCACCACACATGGCTTCTTGATAGCATTTTCATGCGAGTGATGCCTGGATGCCCTTCATGCAAAAGCAATAAGACTTCAGATTGTACCGCTTCAGGTATAACAACCCGAGTTCCCCATGTTATGCAACCACAGTCTACCGACAGTTCGTCTTTCCGCGAAAAGAATGGGGCTACGTTGTCTTCTGACACGTTCGATGGCCATCCATTCAAAACATACATTAGCACCTTAGACAAAACTGGGTCTTTTTGGGTTTCGTCACTGATCCTTTTCGCAGATAGTGGTACGGCTTCTACTGCTGAAAAGAAGCGAACGTAGTCGCTTTCCTCGGTGTCGTTCGGAAGCGGTAATCGCGATAACGCGTCCGCGTTCGCTACTTGGGCTCCCTTTCTGTACACCCATTTGCAGCGATATGCAGCTAGCACTAGCATCCAGCGCTGCATGCGAGCTGCCGCCCTTTGCTGAATTGGCTTTGTTTGCCCCAGCAGTCCCTCCAGGAAAAGGTGATTGGAGTAAATGGTGAATTCACGGCCGTAAAGATACTTGTGAAACCGTTTGATTACGAAAATCACAGTCAACGCTTCCTTTTCTATGTGTGCGTAGCCACTTTCGGCCTTGCTCAAAGTGCGTGACGCATAAGCTATCGGCCTTTCTTCCCCGTTCACGACATTAAACAACACTGCGCCAACCCCGTAAGGAGAGGCGTCGCAGACTAATCCAAAAGGCTTCTTTGGGTCATAGAATGTTAGCACGCTCGCTTGCGTAAGAAGGCTCTTACTCTCCGCGAAGGCTTTTTCTTCTTTTGCGGACCAGACCCACTTCTTATCCTTCTGAAGCATTGCATACAAAGGCTTTAGCCTCGAAGTCATGTTTGGCATGAACTTGGAGTAAAAAGTTATCATGCCGAGGTACGCTTTAAGCTCACTGATGTTCTTAGGTGTGGGTGCTTCCCTTATGGCTTCAATCTTCTCGACGCACGGGTGCACAACATTTTCGTCAATGATATGCCCAAGATATTTGACAGAATTCAAGAAAAACTTGCATTTTTCCTTTCTCACTTTTACGCAGTGGTCCCTGAAAACCTGCAGGACTACTACCACCCGGGCCAGGCATTCGGTATGCGATGCTCCCGTGATGAGGACGTCGTCGAGGTAGCATACCACTCCCGGTAGTCCTGTCAACAGCTCGTTCATGATTGCCTGGAAAACTGCAGGTGCACTTGTGATTCCGTACGGCATTCGAACATACTGGAACAACCCCATGTGAGAGTTTATAGTAAGCAAGGGTTGTGAGTAAGGGTGCACCTCGATTGGCTGATATGCCGTCGAAAGGTCCAGAACGGTGAAAACCTTGCCCCCAGCCAGTGTCGTGAACAAATCCTCCACCGCGGGCATTGGGCAATGGTCGGTCTTCACACATGGATTCACCGTCAATTTATAGTCTCCACACAATCGTACTGTGCCGTCTGGCTTGTGAACAGCTACCAGCGGCGTGGCCCAGTCGCTGCGCGTTACGGGCACCAGTACGCCCTCTTTTTGCAAGTTGCCTAGCTCATGCTCGACAGGTTTTCGAACGGCATACGGCACAGACCGCGCCTTGCAAAAAACTGGCATGCTTCCTTCCTTAAGCACCAGTTTTGCTTGGTAACCCTTTATCAACCCTAAACCAGGTGAAAAACGCTGGCGTACCTTGACAGGATGTTGTCGACAGACGGTTGTGCGTGCACCTCGTGAACGCTGTTTAGGTTCATTCCGAGGTTCGCAATCCAGTCGCGGCCTAGGAGTGCTGGCTTCTCTTCTGGTACCACAATGATTGGCAGGACTTTCCGCTGTCCCTTATAATGGACCAAATCTTCTGCTTGGCCTTTCACTTGTAGCGTCGCTCCGCCGTAAGTCTTGAGCTTCACCTCGCACTTCGCAAGCTGCGGCGGCTGCTTTAGTTGCCGGTAAATGCATTCCGGAACGAGTGATACGGCTGCGCCCGTATCTACTTGCATCTTCACAAGCTGGCCGGCTATCTGTACTTCAACTTCATATGGTTGTTCCGTGCCCACCAGATACACACCGTGCAGCAGCAGGTCTGTGCCTCCGCTCGCTTCGTCACTCACGTTGTGGACGGTGCCAGGCGCTGGTTGCTTGCATCTGCACATGCGCGCCAAATGTCCCACGCGCTTGCAAAGATGGCATTTGAATTCACGATAACAGCAGCAACGGGCATCATGCTCTTGACCGCATCGATAGTAGCTTTGCATTGAAATGTTCTTCGGCTTGCTGGCAAATTCCGGTTCCTTCCCCGTCTTCTTTAGAGCATGAATGTCGGCATCCGTATTCGCAGTTGCTCGGAATCCCCTCGACTCCCGCTCCGCTAGCTCAACGCTCTTAGCAAAAACGCAGGCCGATTCGAACGTCAGTTCCTTCCTCTTCAGTAAACCCGTCTGAATGGTGGAATTCCGTAACCCAGCGACGAACCGGTCCCGTAAAGCGTCGTCGAGAAACGTACCGTAGTTGCACTTGGCTGCCATGTGCTTCAGCGTGACTGCAAATGCTGCGACGGACTCCCCTTCTCCTTGGTACCTCCCGTTGAAATTAAAACGCTCCGCAATGACTTGACTTGAAGGCTCGTAGTGGCCACTCAGCACTTTCACCAAGTCCTCGAACGTCTTCTCTTCAAGTTTTGCAGGTAGAAGAAGGTCCTTGAGCGTCTTGTACTCTTTCTTATGGCAGAGATGAAGGCTGACTTTTTAAGTTCTTCGTCTTGTACGCCGGCTACTTTGCAATAGTGCCCAAACTGTTCTACATACAATGCAAAATCTTCGTCTCCTTCTTCTACGAAGGCGTCAAATTCCCACATCTTCGCCATACCTTGCCTTTCGCCTTCCACCTGTCGTTGCTCACAGGATCCGCCCCCGTCGTTCGGTGCAGCCTATCCCATCCTCGTCGCCATCTGTTGTAGCCGGCGAGCAAGGCGACGCTGGACTCAGTTGGTGGCGAAGGTTTAATGTGATAAGCAAGCGGCTCGCATGCCAATATTAGTACAGGCACATGACGTAGCCTGTGACGTCAGTACAGCGCATCATACGTTAGCTACTGAACGTAGATGGACAGCATGTCGCCTAATGTGTGATTGAAGCGTTCAGCCATGCCGTTGGTTTGGGGATGGTACGGACTGGTCGTTCGATGAACAACATTGCATTCACGCAGGAGGTGTTGTACGGCTTCTGAGAGGAACGTGCGTCTGCGGTCGCTGGGTAACTCGCGAGGAGCGTCGTGCCGAAGAACAAGATTGTGAATTTTAAATGAGCTGACTTCACGTGATGTAGCCTTTGGCAGCGCGGCAATCTCAGCATACCGTGTCAAATGATCAATAGCGACAACCACTCAGCGATTCCCGTCAGATGTGCACGGAAGTGGGCCGTATAAGTCGATTCCGATGCGATCAAAAGGTCGGGATGAGCAGGGCAACGGCTGGAGCGGTCCAGTGATGGCATGAGGTGAACTCTTCCGGCGTTGACATTTTGAGCATGAACGCACGTATTGGCGGACAAATTGGTAAATTCCACGCCAGCAATACCGCAGCCGGAGGCGTGCATACGTCTTTATTACACCAGCGTGGCCGCATTGGGGGCCCGCATGAAACGAGGTGAAAATATGAGCACGTAAATGGCGAAGAATCACCAATAACCACTTGCAACATTCACTGAGGTAATTGCGGCGGTAAAATAGCCCATCGCGCATGGTGAAATGGCGAGCTGTGCGCCGCAGCGAGCGACTGGCGGTACTCGGTGATGGCTTCGATAGAAACTCCATTACAGACACTATCCAAGAGTCTTGACGCTCCTCGGATGGCATGTGAGCGTGTGTGAGGGAGGCAGAACTGTAGGTAGAAACAGGAACATTTGCACAGTCATGGGGAAGCGGAGATCGAGAGAGAGCGTTGGGGTCTGAATGTCTGCGCCCTGACCTGTAGACGACGCGGAAGTCGCAGTGTTGGAGTCGTAATGCCCAACGGGCTAGGCACCCAGATGGGTTCTTAGAAACGACAACCAGCAGAGGGCGTGATGGTCAGTCATGACATCAAATGTCCGATCATATATGTAAGGTCTAAATTTAGCGATTGTCCAAACTATGGCTAGATATTCTATCTCCGTGACCGAATAATTTTCTTCAGCTCTGGTCAGAGTGTGACTCGCGTAAAAAACGACGTCTTCATCGAAGCCAGACTTTCGCTGCGCAAGGATAGTGCCAAGGCCGACTCCACTAGCATTCGTGTAGATTTTGATAGCGGCGTCTGGGTCGAAGTGATGGAGAATCGGTGGCGATGTCAGAAGATGACGTATTTCGCAAATGCGTCGTCACAGGTGGACGACCATGCCGAAATACCATGGCTGTCAGCCAGTAGACGTGTTAAAGGGATAATTATAGATGTGAAATTACGAATAAATAGTCAAAAATACGAGCATTACCCTATAAAGCTCTGGAGTTCTTTGAGTGTCGATGGCTTAGGAAACTCGGTGACGGCACCGAGCTTGTCTGCGTCTAGTAGAACGCCGTCCTTGCTGACAACGTGCACTAAGATTGCGAGCTTCTGTGTGGCGAAGTGTTATTTCTTCAAAGTTAGTTATTGCACAGCCTGTGTGAGGCATTCCGGGACACTTGCGAGGCGCTGGAGATGGGTATCGAAGTCTTTTGCAAAAACCACGTCGTCGTCCAGATAGCAAAGGCACGTATGCCACTTGAGACCTCGAAGTATGTTGTCATAAGACGCTCGAATGTTGTCGGGGCATTGCAAAGGCCGAACGGCATCACGTTAAACTCGTACAAGCCGTCAGAAGTTACGAACGCAGTTTTGGGGCGGTCGGCTTCATCCATAGGTACCTGCCAGTACCCCGACCGAAGATCCAGCGAAGAGAACTCCGCTCCTTGCAAACAGTCGAGCGCGTCATCAATTCTGGGGAGTGGATAGACATCTTTGCGCATGATCTTGTTAAGGCACCTATAATCAACACAGAAGCGGATGCTACCGTAATTTTTTTTTCACGAGCACCACTGAGGATGCCCAGGGAATGTGGGACGCCTGTATGACTTCCCGACTGAGTATGTCAGTCACCTGGTCTTCAATAACCCGATGTTCAGCTTGAGAAACGCGGTATGGACGCTGGCACAGGGGTGCATGGCTGCCAGTCTCTATATGATGAGCGATCGAATGTGTTCTTCCCAAACTGGGTTGCTTGTAATGGAAAGACATCCGAAAGCGGCCGAGAAGCTTCAAGAGTTGCGTCCGCTGAACGCTGAAAGGTCCGAAGCAATGAATGGAAGGAAGGCATCTGGGGTAGATGTGTTGTCCGTGTTATCGAGATTAACGCTCGCGACATGGAGGCTTGCTGTGCGAGCAGGTAGTGAGGTAGGGCAGACTGAATCATTGTCCTCAAGTGGCCCTATACATTATCCACGGAACATAGTGGTTGGGACCGAAAGCAGGTTCGTGACATAAATGGTTGTGGAGAAGCTTTCAATCGTGATAAGAGCAAATGGGAGAGGAAAGTTCTTACAGGAAGTGAATGTCGCTGACGGCGTAAACAAGGTGGCAGAGAAAGCATAGTCGCACGAGATTGGCACAATAGCAGACGACATAGGTGGGATGTCCGTGTCCTCGGCGATGATGACACGAGAAAAAGATGACTTGGCAGGAGCGATGTCCGAGATTGTTGATAATTCAAGCTGGGCACGGGCACAATCGACAACGGCATGATGCATGGAAAGAAAGTGCTAGCCCAATATAGCGTCATGCGAGCTGTGCGGAAAGACGACGAATTCAACCACATGCAAAACGTCCTAAATGAATAGACGAGCTGATCACGTGACGGAAGGTTGTATGTGATGTGCGGTCGCCGTACCGAGAGAAACATGAGAAAGCGGAGTCATAATTTTTTTCAACTTTTTTTTCAACTTGTGGCACATTGCTTCGCTCAACACGGACACAGCAGCTCCAGTATCGATCAAAGCGGACACGGCAACACCTTCAATGAAGATTGGAATTTCGTTTGCAGGTTGGGAAGGAGGCCTTGTAAATTTCGACACTGGCGCAGTTCTTGCCTCGGGAACTACGGTGGTCAGTTTTTCGTGTGGACAGCTGCGGTGCGTCAAAGCATTGGCGATAGCGAGCGCCGGCGCGGGGAGGGACGAGTTGGAGGTGCGGCGGTTCAACGATGAGGTGTTTGATGGAGCGTGGGAGGGCATTGGCTGTTGCTGCTGTGTATGGTCGTAGCTGTAATTGGCTTCAACGGCATTTGGACGAGGATCGCGGTGGTGGAAGAAACGCTCGACATGCCCGTGTAGACCACAGTAATAGCATATTGGTCGGTTGTCCAGTGTGCGCAAGGGATTATTGGGAAGGGTGGAAGGACGTCAATAAAGCGCAACTTGCGGGCTTGTCGGCGCCTGCGGGGCGTAGAAGACATGAGGGCGTTCAGGAGGGCTTGTGCTGTAAGGCACTGCATGTGAAGGCCTTTTCTCGACGTCGGCATAGGTCAACGGCGCTGATACAGGCGGTGGCTGGTGCGTAGGCGGAAGAGCTTCTGATATTTGCTCCTCAATTGTTTCGCACAGTGAGGAGGGGAGTCTATGACTATTACTAGGGAGAAATAGAGCGATAGACAATTGGCGGGCAATCCCCTCAAGGATGAACTGTTTTATTTGGTGCGTCAATTGTACCGGATCTGGAGAGATCGCGCCAACGGTCAGTGCTGACGTGTCGAAACTGTGACGTCGCGTGTAAATTCGCTGCTTTTGCAACTCGTCGTAGCTTTGGCAGTGCTGAATGAAGTCTGTGGCGGTTCGAGCAGTTTTTGCCACAAGCATGTGGAACACATCGTCCTCGATGCCCTTCATGATATGCTTGACTTTGTCGGCTTCGGACATGACCGGATTGAAGCGCCGGCAGAAGCCTACGACGTCCTTCATGTAAGACGTGAAACTTTCTCCTGCCAACTGGGCACGATCACGCAAACGCTTCTCCACGTGGAGCTTGCGCACTGCCGGTCGGCCGAATACGTCTCCGAAGGTCGTTTTGAAAGAGGCCCAGGTGGCAATCTCAGACTCGTGGTCGATCAACCAAAGCTCCGCGACACCCGTCAGGTAAAAGTGGACGCGACCGTGTTTGTCGTTATCGTCGCACCGGTTGTTGACAGTCACTTTTTCAAACGAAGAGAGCGAATCCTTGACGTCCTTTTTATCAATTCCGTTGAATATAACTGCGTCGCGCTCCCTCGTAATACAGGGGCAGTGGAGATTGGGGGGTGTGGCAGCATTTGGCTGTGCTGCAACGTCGTCAGGCATGATGTACGGCGAAGGTAGAGTCCGGCTACGGAGTTCAAGGGTGAAGAAGAGAACCATCACTCTCCACCACTTGGTAGTTCGCGATGAGCATTGAGTCCGCGACAAGTTTCAGTGACTTCAGTGACTTTGAGCCTATCTATCTATCTATCTATCTATCTATCTATCTATCTATCTATCTATCTATCTATCTATCTATCTATCTATCTAGCCGCTTACGTTTGGGTGCTCTCATGGTCACCTCCTCCACTTGCGCACTGAACCAAAATTAGCATGGGTAAGTGAGGTGGTTTCACGAATATGACGCACTGGTCAATACATGATTAATGCCACAATCTTGTCGCGTACGTCGTCAAACACTTCTCGCCAGACAGTGGCACATACGCACGGGCGGGTATGGGCCGCTGGTATGCGGGTATGTACCACAGATGATTCACACTTCGTATCTACCCAGGAATGACGAGAATACACATGGGTAATTTTAACGCGCGAGCGTTAAGAAATACTCAACATCGGCAGCGTCGACCCGACGAATGCTAAGAATTACTGTCAGGGTCCCAGCTGGAATCAAATTCAATCATTCTGCGTGGCAATGAACCATTTTATTACAGAGCTACGCCAGGTCTCGGAACTACTTTTCAAATAGACGCTAATTTTTGTGAAGAGTGGTTGCAGTGCTGCCTACCCAATTTCGTAAACATTACATATATACTCCTTTGATACAGCCGCCACGTCGGGTGAACGTGAATTGTGCTTAGTTGTCTTGCGCTGAAGTTGATTTATCAGCAGTGTCCAGGACCAGCATCTCTGCGCGCATCAGCGCTTCATATCAGTTTCTCGTGTTGTTAATACGCATGCTGCAGTTGGTATCGCTGCGCAAGTGAAAACAATTTGTTATATAAGCATCTGCTACTCTTCAACATATGTCTGTGCGTGCAACATTTCTTCATTTATTTAGCGTAGATTAATGATGTGTCGCTCAATAAAAACTGCATTACGGTCACCTTCCGTCCGAAGGCTTCGCGTAACGTCGATTTTCAGGTACGTGGGTTCTTCGAATTTTATTGCTGTCATTTTGCATTGCAAACAATTCTGTACGTAAAGCTGTATTAGTAAAATGTCCACCAGTGAAAGCGTCTTTTTCCGGGTAAAAGTCACGAAGATGGCGGTGATCATCCTCGTGAAGCAACAAACCCGGCTTTGCTTCGCCACCATGAACGTGGTCCGAACGCTAAGCCGATTTCCGACCAAAGGGTTGTCTCAGTGTCTTCAAAACAAATGAGCTACAAATTTGCTTTTTTAGGGGCGAAGCTCCATATTGCGGCACCCGTTCGTCCCGCGTCCCGTCATAGTATTTAACAAGTCTTACGCTTTGACCTGAGGTGGTGCCGGTGGAAAATTAGGGGCGAAGCTCCTTAAGGCGGCACCCGTTCGCCCCTCGTGGTAGTAGTGTGTAACAAGTGTTACATTTTGACCTCCAAGGTGGTGCCAGTGGGAGATTTTTTCTGTGAGTTGTTGAACAATAAAAATAGTACTCAATGTACATGCCAATGGCTGCTAATGGGTAATGAGAGACAGGAGCATTTTGTTTTAGTCACCGCGCACGCTGCGATTCCCATTAGCAGCCATTGACATGTACAATGAGCACTATTTGACAAGAAAAGGTTGCTACGTTATACTCGCTGGGTGTAACCTCCTTAGTTCTAGAAAGGTTTAGCGAGCGTTGGGCCGCAGTGCCATGAACACAGTGAACTAGTATATACCATAAACTCGAGGTGGTTAAAGGTGGGAAGTAGATCCGAAGCGCGAGCCTTACGAAACTGTGCGTGTACCACCTCTTGTTTAGTCCTTGGAATGTCCGCTGGATGGCAGTGCTTCTATATGAGGAATGTATGATGAAAAGATGCGAGATGGTGGTACTTGGAGTGCTGAATAGATGGACGAACGGACACACAGAGAGATGCATGGACGGAAGCATGAAAGGACGCAGGGGCAGATGCACGCACGAATGCAGGGATGGACGCGCGAACAAACGCACGCACTGACAAGTGGAGTGACGCATGAACGGTCACACAGACGGACGCATAGACGGAAGGAATCAAGAACAAATGGACGGACGAATGCTTCGCCCCACTCTCCTTCATTCACTCCGTGGATATGCAGCCATTTTTTTCTTAGTTTTAGACCAATTTGTAGAAGGTGCACTTTACGCGCAATTCAGTACGTTTATTCACTTTTTCGCATGTATCTTCTCAATTCACTTATTGTAATGATCAACGTGGACGCCGCAGCAGCTTTTGCTAGAATGCTTTATGGCAGAAGCTATACGAGGATATGTTGGTACGGTGAGTTGCTTTATCGATTCACTTGGTGGGGCTAGTTCGTACACAAGACATGCGCACTACTCCCTCGTTCACTCAGTTCATGCTGTTATTATATCTCTTCCCCCCCTAGCAGTCAATGCCTTAGCGGAGCACAGGTCATAGTGCACGAGTAGAGCAGTGACATGCTTGCGCAGTATCAGGTACAGTCGATGTCGGCACATCATCTGCCGGCATTGCAGCTTCTCGCACAGGCGATCTGGTCCTCAGAGCTGGCGTCACCGAAAACTGGAAGTAAGCGTCAGCGGTATCTGGTGGGGCAGACTTCCATGCTTTGCGCACATGGTCACGATGACGTCTGTGTATCACACCGCTCGTAGTTTGCACTTCGTATATGACGTGACCTAAGGACCTCAGTACGGACGCGGCTAGCCATTTTGACCTTCGAGAATAGTTCCGCACGTACACAGGATCACCACATTGGAATGTTGACTTTGGCTGCCCCGTACACCTTGCGTTTTCGACGTCGGGTTGTATGCTTGACAAAGCAGAATGGAAGCTCTTTCCCAGCTTAAGTTCTGCTGGCGTTCTCCCGGTTTCCGTGTGTGGCATGGAGTGCAGCTTGAATAAAAAACGAGAGAATTTGCACGCCACTGTGCCCTGGCTTTGCTCTCGAAGCGCACACTTTAGTTCGCGAACCATGAGCTCGGCCCTTCCATTGCTTGTGGTATAGTATGGAGCTGTAAACATGTACCGGACACCGTTCACCTTCAAGAAAGATTGCATTTCTTGGCTTGACAACGCCGTCCCATTATCCGAAACGACCAACTCCAGTAATCCGTATGAAGCAAACATCCTGCGCAGTTTCCCCCGCCGTGGTGGTCTAGTGGCTAAGGTACTCGGCTGCTGACCCGCTGGGCGCGGCTTCCAATCCCGGCTGCGGCGGCTGCATTTCCAATGGAGGCGGAAATGTTGTAGGCCCGTGTGCGCAGTTTTGGGTGCACGTTAAAGAACCCCAGGTGGTCTAAATTTCCGGAGCCCTCCACTACGGCGTCTCTCATAAACATATAGTGGTTTTGGGACGTTAAACCCCACATATCAATCAATCCTGCGCAGTTTATCGATCACCACTGACGAGTGAAGCGATGGCACGATTTCTATCTCAGCCCAGTTTGATAGTGCGTCCACGACAACAAGAAAGAAAAAATCTTGAACTGGCCCAGCAAAAATCTAAATAGATTCTGCTCCATGGAAGTTTGGGCTTCGTCCAGAAGCCTACAGGCGTATTAGGTTCGCTTTGCCTGTCTGTTTGGCATGGTTGGCAATGACGAACAAATTCTTCGATCTGGGCATCAATCTTTGGCCACCACACAAATGATCTTGCCAGAGTCTTCATGACCGTAATGCCAGCATAATTTGAGTGTAAACTGCAAAGAACATTTTTTCTGAGTTCTTCTGGCAGTATCACCCTGTTACCCCACAAGAGACATGCAGTCGTGGTGCAGTGACAACTCTTTGCGCCTCACCTAATAGGCGGCATACTCTAGGGGAACACCTTCTTCTGGCCTGCCGTCCCTGACCCATTTCTTTACCCTGGGCAGCCAAGGATCACGCAGATTTGCTGATGCGACATCTGCTCCACTCACAGGCAGGTACTCGACTGTTTCCAGTATGAGGACGTCTCCTGGCGGTTCGATGTCTGGCCGGTTTCCGGGCATTGGCAGCCTGCTAAGACAGTCAGCATTTCCGTAGTCTTGCGTCCTTATATACTCTAATTCTTATTCATAAGCAGAGAACATGACAGACCAGCGCAAATACGCGGTGACAGCACTACCGGGATCTGCTTATCTCGTTGAAAGATGCCTAGACGTAGCTTGTGATTAGTAATAAGTGTGAATTCTCGACCACAGAGGTATTGGTGAAAATTTCGAATGCCATACACAATGATGAGCGCTTCGCCGTCAATCTGGGCGTAGTTACGCTCCGTCTCAGTGAGTGTTCTTGACGCATAAGCAACAGGTTGCTCTAGCGCTTTAGCACCTCTGTGAGCCAACTCAGCTCCTACGCCCAACCGGAATGCATCGCAAGACAGGAAAAATGGTGCATTGGGATTGCAGTGCACTAGAAGCGACTGACCTGAGCAGCTTCTTTGGAGCTTCGAAAGCTCGCTGTTGCTCTTCACCCCACCTCCACGTACTGTCGTTGTCTAGTAGGCGCTATACCACTTCGGCAATTTCAGAACGACCTTTTAGGAAGCGATTGTAAATATTCATCATACCTAGAAAGGCTTGAAGCTCATTTTTGTTCTGTGGTGTAGGTGCTTGGTGAACGGCCTCGACTTTGCTTTTTGATGGGTAGGTACCCCTTCCGTCTATGCGGTGGCCCAAACACTGCAGGCTCTCTTTGAAAAACTGGCCCTTGGCACCGTGCACACGCAGTTTGGTCTTCGATAGTCGGTTGAAAACCTCTTTCAGGACCTTGTGATGCTCCTCAGCAGTTTCGCTTGCCACCAGAATGTCGTCGAGGTAGGCCGCCACCTGCAGTAAGCCTGCAAGCATTGTATCCATTCTTCTTTGAAATAATCCGGGTGCCACCGACACACTGAACGGCAAACGTCGCACTTTGTACGGGCTCTTTACTGTGTTGATAGTGAGCACATATGATGAAGCATCATCCACCGCTAGTTGCTGGTGAGCATGCGTCAAGTTAAGTATTGACAAAATACGGCCTTTCCCTAGCCTTGCGAAAAGTTCTCTGCCAGTAGGTAAAGGGCAAACATTGTTTCTTACCGCTTGGTTGACTGTGCTTCAGTAGTCACCGCATATTCGCAGCGAACCGCCCTTTTTTCGCACAATCACCCCAGGAGTGGCCGATTCCGCATACTGGGTTGGTTCCAGAACACCCTGACGTTTTAGTTTATCCAGCTAGGCGATAACATCATTCTTAAGAGCGAAAGGAACGATGTGACAATAAAGAAATTTTGGCTGGGCGTTAGGCTTCAGTTCAATATGTACTGGCGGTAGGGCTGCGCCGGAAAGGTCTCGCAGAAAACATCCGGGAATTTTTCGACAAGCGCTTCGGCACTGTGTGCGATGCTGTGAATTCCGGTAACGCTGATGTTGAAAGCCTTGAACCAGTTTCGACCCAGAAAAGTGCTACCTTCGTTCCTTACAACGAGAAGTGGCAACTTGCAGTCCCGATCTTTAAACTTTATTGGCAGTGTAGCTTTTCCGATGGCGTCTAGTCTTTCTTTGGTCCACGTTACGAGCTGCGCACCTGCTTAATCAAGCTTCATGCTTGACGCCACCTTGATTTAGCTGCTCCGGAATCCACTTCCATCCCTCTTGTCGGTGTCTTCTGTGAGCTTCTTAGCTGCGCAGCATAACTTGATACGCTCAACGTAGTCTTCCCATGAAAAGTTGCTATTCAGGTGAAACTCGCCGATGCGAACGCCGATGGCCATCCTGCTGAAACCGCCCCTCCCGCGTGGGCATAAGCTCTCTTCGTCGCCACTGTAATGACCAACGTGAATGCCACAGCAGCTTTTGCAAGAATGCTTTATTGCACAAACTATACGAGTGTATGTAGGTACGGTGGATTGCTTTATCAATTCAGTTGGTGGTGCCAGCTCGAACACAAGACATGCGCTGTACACACTAAGTACAGGCTGTTATCACACTTATATCGTTCAAGGACTGGTGCCCCAAAAGAGTCCTAACAACAAAGTTAAGCTCTACATACCTAGCTCGAGGGTAGTACAGCAGAAAAAAAGTCGACACTCTGCCAGAAACCTCACAGCAAAATTTAGGTCAGAAAACTGCTTCGCGGGCCGCAAGCTGCTGGTAGTATACTGAATTTCTAGGTGCTTCAAGAGTTCGTGCTTCTCTAATGTTTCGCTTCTGAAGTACCGAGGTAATGATTAGTCCGCGTGTTCTGACCAGATCCCCAACAGTCCTGAATAGCCTGTCAGCTTTTTCACTACTGCATCGCCCTCTAATTTGGTAAGAGGACCCTAAATTTGTTAGTAAAATTCTTTTCGGGCCGGCAAAGAAGTAGGCTTGTTTGGACAGCGTTCCCGAATTGCACAGATAAGAATAAGTAATGTAAGCAAGACCGCACATAAAGCGTGGTGCGGGCATTGCGAGTGTAGGGAGTGCTTTCAAATTTATTACGATTACTTAATTAGTTTGTTACAATATCCGACACATGATTTCGCTGCAATGAAATTATCTAAATCATAAGGAAGGATACGCCTGTTGTATCTATGTTTTTGTAGTGATTGCTTCGCCCTGTATTTGCTGCAACTCAAACCACCACAAACGTTCGTTATGCGATGATATAGCATTCAAAGACGCTGTTGGTGTAAGCATGCTCTTTCTCCGTGTTGCGTTTGTGAAGCAGTTGATGTGATTCCAAGGCAAACAATCCTTCCATGATGAAGTGGGTGATGTAACTGTCATTGAAAATTATCACTGTAGTTTAGGGGTTATGAAAGGTACTTTACTCTACCGGGCTATACATTATCAGCAATATTTTTACTGTTCGTGCCACACATAATGAATGTACGTGGTTACTTTTTTGTCGAAATTCAAAGAAAAATGAAAACTTTGAGAACTTTTCACTCATTCTCTGGTGATTTTTCTCGAAAGTAAGTGACAACACTGTTCTTAAGGTTATACATATCCTTTTACTTTTCATAGCTCGCTGCATCGTCCTAAGTGTGACCCTGGCCTAATTCGTTTTTGCCCCTCAAATCGCTACAGTAGGTTTATAACGTCCTTAAACTTCTTTTTCTTCAAGACTACTGAAAAACATGCCATGATCTATGAATACCTCTCATGTGTGCTACACTCTGTTCTTCTAATACCTTCAGTCTCATGGTTAAATTGCATTCTAAGGCATAATATTGTGAAATAGCGGTAACGGAGCACAATAAATAAACGCTACGAACGGACTGGTTGTCGCAGAGGGAAATGGAGAGGAACACGTTTTTTTTAGTATTCGAATAAATGAGCAACCACGCGCGAGATGCAGGTCATGTGCAGAGATGTGTTCCGTATTGATGCCCACGTAATATATTAGAGCCCAACACTCTTCGTTCGCTTTTATTAATGTATACTTACAGCTTCAGTCCACCGATGTACTTCTTTTAAAAATAAGATAAATTTGAATGAAATACGCAAATTCATCAAAAAAGCTATCTTTTTGCACTAAATAACAGTACAAGCGGTAAGAATAATGAATTGGGATATCTTATCCAGTTCAGCTGCTTACTAATTTCAATAAGGAAATGCATACAATAATGCGTGAGCCAATCATTTATCCCCAGCTTTACCAGTGATGTATGGAAAAAAGCATGGCAATTCAGAGCTTCCTGTGTCTCGGTTTTAGATGAAAGCATGCAATTATTCACAGATAGTATGGAAATACATAAATGCCGTGTATATACATGCCAGTCTCGAAAAGTACGACAGTGAATAATGGGGTTCGGGCAGAAGAAGAATAGAAGAAATTGTGCAACCAAGTTTGACCATTAACTAGAGATTTATTGTTTTGTAGGTTGCATTGAGTAACAGTCAGGTGCCAAGCACCGTGATGAACCCTAGGCCGCGCCAATTTGTTGCCACATCCTGGCCGATTTGTTAATTCCAGACATTATTGCGTGCCCTAAGATCACTTTTTCATCGAAAAAACTGTTCCTTTGTTAGTAACTCTCCTAAAAAACGGCTTCTGCTTTACGCGGTGTTAACAGATTTTAGTGCTATTTCAGCCCGTCTACAATAACCTAAACGTTTTGTATTCAACAAGTAAACGAAACAGGAGATCAAGGGCCAAGGTTTCGTTTCTTTGCTAGGTCTATTTTACTAGAAGTGAACGCAAACTGACGCCAAAAAATAATCAGGGACATTATTTACAGTTTTTGCGTTTAGTGCAACACTTTAACATGAACGCTGAACGTTAGAGATAAATGAACGAAAGTGACTGGTGTTGAGCCAGTTGAGATGGCGGATACATTATATCCAACAAGAAGAGCCAGTCATTGAAGGAAATGTAAGTACCGTCTTGGTGATAAAGCTCATAGACAAACAATGCAAAATTATACTGATTGCTCGCACGAAAGTGTATACCACTCAAGAAGAGCGACTGGTTTGTTAATAAAGAACGGTACACAATCAATCTATTCATTCAAACGTTCTTCTAGGCACCATTGGCAGCACTGTCACCATGCTCGCATTCTGAAGATTGTCAATTTCTCTGCAACAGTGAGCGCTCTCCAAGCAATAAAATATTTGAAGATTGTGTACTTGGTGCTCTTGTGTGACAAGAAAGTTTACTTCCAATCAGTCTATATTTGCGCACTGCCACTAGAGAAAGAATTGTGCCGTCCACTCTAAGCCCAATACTTATTGAATTGCATATAGATTCAATATTGCAATATTGAATTGCATATAGATTCCTAGCAAATCTCTGGCGCACTGAGGCTCTCGGACTCGGTCGCCTCATAACCCGCGTTTTTTTTTTGCCAATGATACTGTCCAGGCAGTGGTGCCACTTCCCGTCAGGCCAAACAGTCTCCGTCGCCATTTATATCTCCATTAGGCAGTGTTGCCGACGGGGGCAGAAAGTACCAACCATAGCGAGACGGCCTTCCCGAACAAGCGCAGCATTCATCGACTGCCGCTAAATATGCCTGATATCTAAACGATGAGCTCCCGGTGCGCAAGAGTACGCCTCTTGGGTAAAGCAGGGTCATGGGAATGGGCCCGAAATAGCTGCTGGTACAAGATGTTGGCTCCCGACATATTATCGCAGAAGCTAGTTTATGGCTGCTGAGAAATTCTGTACAAAGTGGAGAAGGTTTGCTGTGGCGCTAAGTGGCATGATAAGCAAGTAAGAAATAGGAGACGCTTGAGCCTTATGTCAGAGATGGTTCAGTAATTTTTTTTATTTATTTGTTATTACTCGGTCGTCGAATTACCCTTTGATCTATCATTGATTTCAATGTGTTGTAATCACCTAACCGATCAGTTGACATTTATATGCCTGCTTTAAAACATTGGGACATGTAGGAAGGGTGTTTCAGCTTCACCCGCCTGATACTAGGGTAGAGGCGAAGCAAGCAGTGGCACGAGACTAGTAAGAGCCCCCAGTTTTAGAGCTGCCGTAAAACGTTATTGTAATCAGCCAGCCAACTGCAAGTGAGTAAAACAGACATAGCTACGAGCCAGGCCCATAGCCAGAAATTTTTTTCGGGGGGGGGGGGGTCACCACATTGATTTCGGGAGTGCTCCCGGCCCCCCTTAATGTGGCCAATTTTTGCTCGCTCTGCCATGTCGAAAAAAAAATTCGGGGGCGAGGATGACACGTGCCTGATTTGCCAGCCTCTGGCTACGCCCTCCTACCAGCTTCACAGGAAGCGCACGTACACTGCGATGTCGAGTCAGACGTCAGATGGCACGGCGATGCAGTTATATGTGACCGTAATTGCCACTCACCCATCCCGACATGTTGTCTACAGGTGCACTTTCTCCATAGCAGAGGTCTCAAATTCACCTCAGCTAGCGTGCAGCAG
Organism: Rhipicephalus annulatus; assembly: GCA_013436015.1. NCBI lineage: Eukaryota > Metazoa > Arthropoda > Arachnida > Ixodida > Ixodidae > Rhipicephalus > Rhipicephalus annulatus. The sequence goes on along the minus strand of WOVY01009567.1, from coordinate 79,488 downwards.
TCATGGAATCAGGTCCCGCGAGGGCCGAAACAGACAAGACGAGAACGGTGAGAAAGCGAATTAGAAGAAAATTTCAGTAATGTGGCCAATTGAAAGCAGCCATTTTCTATGCCATATATGGGTCACCGATAAAGGGAATTTGCTGCAGTGTTTTGAGAAACCTAACAATGCTGTTACTATTCTTACAGCAATCTGGATGCTGATTTGGAAATATTGAGTTTTTAGTTACGCAGTTCTGAATTCTAGCCCCGCCATGGTGGACTAGTGACTAAGGTACACGGCTGCTGACCCGCAGGTAGCGTGATCAAATCCCGACAGTGGGAGCTTCATTTCGACGGAGGTGAAAATGCTGCAAACTGGTGTGCTCAGATTTGGGTGCATGTAAAGAACCCAAGGCGGTAGAAATTTCCGGAGTCCTCCACTACGGAATCTTTCGTAATCACATGGTAGTTTTGGAATACAAAACCTACATATCGATCAGTTTATTATTCCAGCATATTAACCGTAGGGCAGCCTCAGGAAAACATTGATTGCGGTCAATCAGGGTAGTGCAGCTCAAGAACAAACTTATTCAGGAAAACTGACCATTTCGCCACAAGTACACAATAGTGAATACTATAGCATGGATCGGACCGCCACGCTAAGATCGACGACCAGCTCGACACTCTCTGCTTTCAGTTAAAACACAAAAATGACGCTAGGAAAGGACACGCTCATACACTCAGAGTAAGAGTGAAGTAATAATTATCACGGTTGTGACGCCTCTATGTTTGTGCATTCATTTAAGCCGCGGTGCACGCAATGACCCCTCTGCGTCTCCTGCGGTGGTGTCAGGCGCAAGCTCTGGGTGGAGCTTCATTTCATTATAGTAGTTCCACTTCACAAGTGGGTAAGGAAAAGACCTCTTTTTTGTGGGCATCTTGAGGATAGTTTTCAAGTAAAAACGATTTGAGAGCGTTGAGCGTTAGAAAAAATGCTAAATCTTCTTCGAAACCTATCACCAGCTGTAAACGGTTGCTATAAATATCTTCCAATTTTGAAGCTGGCACATGCATTGCGTGTGGCTGACTGGTCGAACTCAGCGCGCTGCGAAGCAGAGAGTCACTGGTTTAAATTCCCAGGAGAAGGCCTTCGCGTTTATTGTTGTGATTCATTTTTTTCTTGTTTGTAGTTTATTACAATAATTACAAATACATATATCGAGCACCACAGCGACAGCAACGGCGAAATTCACCATTTGTTGTTAGAACATTTATTGGTGCAACTTCACGGCGAAAGGGGCTTTTGTTTTTTTTTTCTGTTCGCTAAGAGGACCTAAAACGGCGTTGGTATCACACGAGTTTGCAATAACACCTTTGCAAGACACAGAAAGAATCGTTTGAGGCAATTCATCAGATCAAAAAGCGATAATGGTTTTTCAAAAAGCGATGTTTTCGCTTTTTCAAAGTCGAGGCAAGTTTTCGAATGAACCCCAAGTAGTCGCACGGCCTATTAACGCATATAAATATTAACGCAATATCCGTAACAAAAATAACGCAATTTATTCATCTCATTTTGTTACCAAACAAAAAAACGTCAGCGCAGTTGTTTTGTGGTGAGACCACCAAGGCCTGCTTTTGACATCAAGGGAGTCAATCGTGTTAGCTCGGGACATGCTGAGTGCGATGCTGTTATAAATTTGTGCACTGTCTTGATATTGCTTTTCTTTCAAACAACTTCGTTTCACTGCCTCTCCCACTCTGAAGCTGTACACACTGGGACAAAGGCACATTCACACTGCATTTAGCGAAAAACTCCCTATGAAATATCTTTGTGAGTGGCCTGAAATAGCAGATGTGCATTTCATATTCGTAATATAAAAAGAGTCAAAGCTTGGCATCTCAAACTGGTGGAATAACAAAGCTTTGAGATATAGTGACATTCTACATAAATGGAGCGTGCTGATATAATGGATCTTCTCTTGGCACACGAGCCTCTTGGATTCGCAGTAAGTTCATTGAGTTAGAGCCGTCCCTGACTCTTTATGTATACCAGGCTGGGGATGTTTCATAAAAAGCTCCGTATCGCTAGCACAGCACTTTCGAAAAGAAGACGTCATAAGTCGCTGCAAGAAACGGCTCGTCGTTGCAGCACACGACTGACCTTATGTTCCGAAGAGACACAGGCGTCGAACCATGCACGTGCGTCTGCACTGAAACGAGAACCAGAACAGCCCCAAGGATTTGGCATGCGTTGTCACTGTTTCGCGACACCCAGATTCACCGAGAAATGATGGTGGGTAGTTTCGCGAGATATGCCACTGTGATCCCTCTCCAAACTCCACTTTCTTTCTTTTCTGAGACTGTGCATTCCGGCACAGACAACATGCAGCGAGAAATGAGCCGTGTCCTCAAGTGGCCGTGGTTTGAGGGCGTTCCTCTGACGTTCTGAGCCTCATAGGCAGAAAAATACGGACATTCAGTATACATATAGAAACATGTGAAGACAAGAACTAGTACAACATTTCTAACTATCAAGCGACATTATGTTTATGCTAATGTTTTCTGCGTCGTGTGTGTGTGTGTGTGTGTGTGTGTGTATTTGGGCACTTCATTGCAGCTTGGCAAACGGCGTCTGTATGTGCACCTAAATTTCAACCGAGGTAAAAGAGTACTTTGATATCTAAATCTCACAATCACTTCTTGCTTTCTCTTTGCTCTGTTATGATTGGTCCTTCCGGTCACGATATTTGAATTAACATGAATAGTTACAATTTAATCAATTTTAACAAATAGGATTGGACAGTGTTTTCAGACAAAATAAAAATATTTTTCGCATTGCGTACCATGTGATCTTTTTTATGCATAAACAATGTTAAGGTTTGCTTGGAAGTGAGTGAGCATAGTGTTTCTCTGAATTGCGGTTGAAACGGTGTTTTTTAACGCAATTACAAGATGATCAATATGTAGAAATACTGGGGGGAAGAAAAATTACTTGTTTCTAAGCACCAGTGAAGTACGGTACGCTAGAGATTGTTCATTGACTTTTCTTACGGTTCGCTTGGGGAATGCTTTAGGAAATTATTGGTAGAGCTATGATGGAGAAAAAGATATTTTTACAGTAGAGGCGATGCTTAGCGTCTCTTTTTACATAATTACAATAAATTTGTGAGCAAGTGTCGGCTAGTCAAGTTCGTTGCCCGTAAAAGTGAAGGCCATTGCCAAAATAAACCAACTCAATAGCAGCATCACTCGCGCTTGTGAGTTGGTTCACAACAAGGGAAGTAACGAGTATAGTAGCTAGATACATAAATACGAGCAGTATCTGTCCACACACACACACAGACACACACGCACACACACATATATATATTATACCAAAAACAAAAGTGATGCTGTGTACGAAGTGATAGTGACGTTTCGCCCGCGGGTCCGGCCTTCATCAGAATGTGTGATGAAGGCCGCACCCGCGGCCGAAACGCCAATAAAATCAGTACGTGCGTCTTCTTCCATATACGAATATATATATATATATATATATATATATATATATATATATATATATAAACAATGAAGTGCTAACATAGGACCCGGAATTAAAAGTTCAAAAAAATTGAGCACGTAGGAAAAATTGTTTTGTAAAGGACTGACGTTTCGGCCGCGGAACCGGCCTTCGTCGGAGTGATGTGAACATGCGACGGTAACGCATAATAAAAAGGCCAGTAACGTATCATAGCGCTGTTAATGGCTGACAAGCGGTTGTTAAAAGCACGTGGGAAACAGTGCGCGTGATAAGACAAGGAAAAAATGAGATTACAAGCGTGCGAAGACGAAACGAATAAAAATCATTAACAATGAGTAAAAAATTATGAAGCCACATAACGTGTGTATCACTGGCACAAACATCAATACACGTCATTGGTACAACTACGAGCAAGTTATCGATAAACATAAACGCGGGTATAACATCTTATCATGATCCGACAACAAAGCTGAAACAGGGAACTAATCTATCTGCGTGAAAGCATAGCGGCAATAATAGCGGTGGTAGTCAAGGGTGTTCGCCAGCGCTTTCATTCATACCACAAGTGACGGCTTTAAACTTATAGATCAAATACGATTCTCGAAGCTCTCTTTCGTGGTGGAAACGGAAACCCGATTGAAGGATTGTAGCTGTAATACTATCAAACGAGTGGCCCGGAATGTGCACGTGTTTTGATAGCGGAAGGTTAGGAATGGTGGCAGCATGATATTTGTGGTTGTTAAAGCGATATCTGAAGGGCGTTTCGGTTTTGTCCAATGTACTGTAATTCGCAGACGGAACATTCGAGCAAATAGATGCAATTGTAAGTGTCACACGTAAAATTTTCTTTAATTTTATAGAAGAAATCAGAAGCAGTGCTTTTAACAATGTGTGACGTCGTCATATGCGCGCAAACCTTGCATCGTGGTTTTTTGCAAGGTCGACAACCAACATTATCGGGAACCCTTGTTTTAGATGAAGTTACAATATCTCGTTCAAGAACGTCCAGGAAAATGGGTCATATTCTGTGATTCGAAGGCAGCGCTTCAGAGTTTGCAGTCTACCATGCGTAGGAGGAGCCATGACCAACTGGTAGAAGAAATAAGACATTGCCATCATGAAGCTCTAGCACGAGGGCATGATATTATATATCAATGGCTGCCTGGACATATCGGTATTACTGGAACTCAATTAGCCGATGATGCAGCCCGCTCAGCCCATGAAGAAACCCGTGTAGTCCCGATTCCTCTATCAAGGAATGATCAGCAAGACAACTTTACCTGCTGGCTCGAGATCTCACACGCACGTTCTGGTCGTCTACCACCTTCCAAAGGTGTCAATTTTATAAACTGGATCCTTCGCTCAAGCTAAAGCTACCATCACACCTTTCCCGCTCCGATGCGACACTGTTATGCCGCCTTTGGTTGGGTGTTGCATTCACAAAGGCGCACTCCTTTCGCATTGGTATGGCAGACAATCCTACATGTGACTACTGCGGAGATGAAGAGACCATCGAACACGTCCTGTGCAGCTGCGCTTGCTACGACACACAGCGATGCCAGCTACGGATGGTTTTGAATCGACTTGACCCCGGACCATTTTGTGTGCAGAAGATATTAGGACCTTGGGCATCTGCCTCAGTTGCGCAGAAGGCAACTAAAGCACTGCTACTTTACCTTAAGTCAACAAACCTGAGTGACCGCCTGTAAACTGTGTGTGCTCCCCGAGTGTGCTCGTGATTGTGTGTACCTTCTCATCTTTCTGCAACCTCTTTTCTCCCCTTTATCCCTTCCCCAGTGCAGGGTAGCAAACCGGATGTGCGTCTGGTTAACCTCCCTGCCTTCCCTTGGATCTTTATCTCTCTCTAGGATGTTATGCAGATTTCGAGACCGTCTGAAGACTACGCGAGATGTATATATATATATATATATGTATATATATATAGTCTAGTAGATCCTCCGTGAGCGGTCACAACGTGGTTTATTTCGACGTTTCGGCCTAGAGTCTGGCCTTCATCAGGAATAAAGATACAGTATGTCGGTGCTCAGCTTTATACAATCTCAAATCAGAGGGCAAGGAAAGAGGAAAAAAAGGAAAGAAAAAAAGAAAAGAAAAGGAAAGAAAAAAAGAAAAAAGAGAAAAAATAATATACGGTGGACGCCCCTCGGGTGCCTTCTTCCACTTTTCCTCCACTTCCCCTTCATCTCTCTCCCCCCACTCTAGGCCGAAACGTCGAAATAAACCACGTTGTGACCGCTCACGGAGGATCTACTAGACTATATGCAACGCTACGGCCACTCAACCACCATGCCTGCCTATGTATATATATATATATATATATATATATATATATATATATATATATATATATATATATATATATTGTAATGAAGAGTGCCTATTTAGGAAAGGTAATAACCGCGGAGCCGAACCACAAGATTTAGGTAAGTAAAAGCATAAGAATGGAGTCGAGTTCATTCGGCCAGCATTATCGCATTATGACTAGTATATTGCCCCTATCTCTGATTAGGAACATAGGTTCTGCATCTTTACCAGTACTTACATACCGAGCATAAACCTGGAGGTTTAAAAAGAGGGTTCAAGTTAAGTTGACGATGACGCAGCTAGAAATGAAAAGAAAAACGATAAGTGTAATCCCAAGAGAAAGCATGAGAGCACAGTGTATCACTGAAGAAACGGCTGTTAAGGGCATGATAGTCAAAATCTAGAAGAGCAATAAATGGTCATGGACAGAACACGTAGGGCGAAGAAGGCACAATAACCACTGGCAATTGAGGATCACAGACTGGATTTCAAGGGAAGGCGAGCGAATGAGGGGGACACAGAAAGTTAGGTGGGCATATTATGAAATTATGCATTTTTGGGAAGCATCAAACACAGGGTCGAGTTCATTGGCGGAACATGGCAGTGGCCTTTGTCCTTTAGTGGGCTCAGTAAATCTGATTATATATATATATATATATATATATATATATATATATATATATATATATAAACGAAAAAGGTATACTTAGGAGCTCGTTTTTCGTGTTTTTACACAATAATAATGAGATCTAACAGACAATAATGCCAAGAAAGGTATAGATTAAGTTATTAGGCCAATTGTATTGCAATTGAAAAGAAATAAAAGTGGGTGAAAAAACTTCCCGTGGGCAGGAGGTGTCGGCACCTTGGCGAAATCCAAGGTTCCAACACCTCCAAATGACATCATTTACAGAAGGGAAAAGACTACTAAGAAATTGTATTTAGTCACTACAGTAATTACACAGAGAACTACATAATTGGGCAAGTATGCTTGCAACTAACTGTTTATGATATCACCCACTCTATTGCTCCTAGTGTTCTCTTTCTTTCAGTATGAGGCGTTCTAATCCACGGAAACACGTATAGTCCTCAGTATGCAAGATTCACACTGACGAAACTGATTCAGAAGTGGTTGGTAAAAAACCCAGTCGTCGAGCTGGAGTGCTATTTCGCCTCTCATTTTAGGCGCTTTACCTCCTGAAGAGCCAGAAACGCTTTCGATACTCGTGTGTGCGAGTCCTTTTTTTGTTTGTGTGTTTCTTTGTACGCCAGTGGCCACAGTTTAATTTCATGCACGTGGTCTTCTTGCTTCCGCCAGCACAGACATGTGGCCAACTCTGGCGGAGACTTTCAGATGGGTGACCGTGAAGCGAGGAGTCTCTGTGATTCTCCAGTGCCGTGCCCGTAAAGCGCGACATTATCTGGGCCATTGACGGTGAGTGCGTCCATCCATTGAAAATACTCAAGATCACTGCCGGACACTCCGTGTCTGACGTGAAGTTTGTGCTTCACATCTAACGAGCAAGACTTCGAGACAGTGAAGAGTAGAGTTGTACAAAATGATATAACAACTTACCCTCGTTCAACAAGAATGGACTTCGAAGAAGCACCCTTCGTGCGACCACAACGTAACGTCACCATTGCATCGGGAACCATGCTGAAACTACGCGTCTGTACAGCGGCTATTCTACAGAGTCTTGTATTGGAGGAAGTTGAGTACGATGAAGCTTCCGCTGTGTATCTCTGGAACAAGCTTGGTACAAAGGCGAATAACGGCAGGGGAATAGAAAGGGGCTCTAGTGAAGGTTGCTGTGGAGGCGCTATCTTTTCTGGTGGGAGCAGACATGTGGTTTTCAGGGAGGGAGTTTTCGGTGTGCGCGTGCGGTGGCGTAACCAATTAAACTTTTCGTGTTAATACACAACGCTACTCAAGCGGTGCACATGATCCAATACACGCATGCACCGATTTCGGGCCTTTGGTTCCAGGCAATACTGCAGCTCATAAAAACTAAAAGAATCGCTAACGCACTAAGGAACACCGTGTTACTGAGAGCAGTTTGTGAGGAGCTATATGTATACCTTTGCACTTCGTTTTTTTTGTTTTTTCTTACGTGAAGACTGTAGTGTTGCACCGACGTCTAAAGTCGCAGTGTGTGCGACGGTAGCTTGGGAAGCACGTGATTTCGTCGTGAAACAAATATTGTTTTGTGGACTCCCTAAACCTGAGCACTCGCTATGGGAACCGACTACAAGAGGAGTATAATGAAGTCACGGTGCCCGTTATATCCAGTGTTCGGCAATGTGCTCCAACAAGGGTGAGCTACGCTACACTATACAGACTCAGTCACCGTGAAAATACGTGAAGTTTATTGCAACCATGCTGGCCGCAATTGTTTTGTTGGAGTCTAATTACATAGATATTTCTCCAAAATAATCTCGACCAATGGGTTAATTCTGAGAAGCGGATATTGGTATCCGTCGCTCTCTCCTTGATTTTTCATTCACGTGACTTTTAATTTGCTGTTTTTTTGACGAAAAGGGAATATTTAGACTGTTTCGTATTGGCCATATCGCAATCTGGGTGCTAGAGAGAATAAGTACAAGTTTGGTTAGGGCGCTCTCGTCAAACAAAAACAAGCGGTAAGTGCAACTCCACGAAAAAATACTCCATAACATGAAACAAATGGCGCAATGAACCGGAATGTTCTCTACCATGGAGGTACGTCTGATGCAACTGGTAAGGTCAGACGCCCAGCCCATTAGCATAACCGCGGCATAAGTAAAAGTGTCCCTACTCACCTTAAATCAGTAATGTCTTAGTAAACAGATACTTGCAGTATGTAAAATGCTGAACACAAATAATTGAAGCATGAAAACTTCGCAGTGGAAGTTTGGGAGTTTCCGGAGGCGCGAAGCTCCCCCAGGGAAAACAAATAGGCCGGTGGCGCACAGGCCACAACTAATTTTCTTAAAGCAAACATTCGGGCGAGGAAAGCTCTCCATTTGGGGCTCGTTCAATTGTGTATAAAGGTGATGAAGTTAGAAATACTGCACTCTATATTGAAAACGATATCTCGTAAGTGGTATTATTGTCTACTCATCTTAAGCATTATCATCAGCCTACGTGAATTCACAGTTATACTCATGCCTACTCACATGCGTTCTGAAGCAGTATCAATTACACATGATTTAAACAAATTTTCACAAAAGCCATGAATTACTTAGAGGGTTGCCTTGAACACGACCTCCCCGCCAACTATCTTAAAGTTGTTCATGACCATTATTTCCTATGTTGTTATATGTTTCAACGAAAGTGTTCTTACTAATTTGTAATTACTCATAACTCGCACTCCAAGGTACAGTACTAAAAGACATCAAAAATAAAAGCACCGATTGCGTGAGAAATTTGTGGTAAATGTCAATGATAACGTACTTGAACAAGCTAGTAAGAGGCTAAACACCTCAAGAGTCCCATAACTCGGACTCAGATCGTAGCGTATGCCGGAGTCTGAGCGAGTCCAGGGGAGTTTGGTGAGCTTGAGTCAAAGTGACTTCGCCTGATAAAACTATTCGTTAGCTGAGTCCAAGTGCGCCCAGCAGGAGAAAATTTTGGTAAAACGGCATCTGAGTAAATCCTAAGCACGAAATATACATGAGGTGAGAACAAAAAACACTGACACAAATGAATATTCATGAAGAAGTTCTGAAAAATGTTGAAGTGATAAAGAACGAACATTTCCGGGCAGCTATTGCAGGCTTCTATAGTTGAAGAAAAAAATCTGTATTGAACAATTCCGTGAGCGTGAAAAAAGCTCGAAATCTGGAAAATCTGAAATATGATTATAAAGTGCTGAAAAGAGAACATATAAAGAAATTGTGCGGTGATTTTAGGCGATCAAGCTGGTGGTGCTTTGAAATTGTAGTGGGACCTAGCTGGGGAAGAAAATACCTTGGGCGAAATTCCCGTCATATACCTTGCATATAAAGTGTGCAGGTTTTTGTCGAACAGATTCAAGTTTATTGATGTCAGGGTTTTTATGGGTGGTTTTACCTCACACTTCCATATTCAAGAATGGGGCGAATAACAGTTTTGTAGGTAAGAAGTTTGGTTTTCTGAGGAGCACGATGGGGTGTACAATGAAAAAATCACAACATATTCACGGAGTCAAAATCATTAGTGGGACAAAGCAGTCATCAGTTTCTACTATCCATCCGTCCGTGAGTCGGTGCGTTCGTCTGTCCCTGCATCAATCCACGCGTCCGTACGTGCGTTTGTCCATCTATAAATCCGTCAATCCGTCCGTAGGTGAATTAGACAGACAGATAGACAGACAGACGACGGACGCGGCCAGTGAATTATTCACGGTTTGCCGATAAAAGCCTCCGAAGCTTGGCCGTACTCATCATCATTCACACCATAGATATGCTGTGAGGTGGTTACTACATACATTGGTAGTGGTAACCTATGTATGTAACCCACACGCAGGTGACGACCGACCCACGCCTTAAGGAGCTTCGCCCCTAATAACGCAAACTCTTAAGGATTTCGTTGGTTGTGAGATCAATATATCTAGGCCATAATAAATTACGTGTCATAAGAAAAACAAGGTACTTTTATTCGGACACCCTACACAGACTAACATTGTTAAAACCATACTCAAAATCAACTGGCATGAATGTCTCGCAAACGACAAAATAAGTGTCCTGGTGAAGTTCTTATTAGTTCGCCAAGACTTGGACCAGTTACAAAAATGAGAAAATGAATCCTTAAGAATAGAATGATTCAGTAAACATTTAGCAGTACGATACAGAAAGCAGTCACCAGCCAAAAGGCTTATTTCCACAGGACTGTGGAAGGGGTGATTATTATTATAAAGTAGGAATAAAAAGGGTCTTAACACAGAACGCTGGGAAGCTCTTGAATAAACCAGCATTTAAGCTTAGTTGGCAGAGTTGAAACAAACATATCGTGAACGCTGCAAAAAAAAAGACGGGTATCCGGCCAACCAATGGAGCGCTCTTTAGTATGAGAAACAATTCGTGTAACAATTTAGGTTGAGTTTCAGAGTCGAAGGTCTTGACGAAATCAATGAATATACAATCAACCTTGTCACCTATGTCTGAGTGAGTCTGAGTGAGCATCGAAATTTTTGCCGATGTGCGACTGAGAGCGCAGCCTCCCGTCAAAGTCGCTACTCACAACACTGAGTCACGTCGCTGTGCCGCACAAGCACCATAAGAAGTAACGTGGGTGATGAGTGGCACTTTCTCGTATATCATAATATAACGCTGAGAGAGTCGTAAACAGCCCTGTTTAGAGACTAGCATAGTTTGCAGACTAAGAAAACTTTATAGAAAAATTGAAAGCGTGAATTGAGTTGAGAGAAGTGCTAGTGCTTTCTGCACCCCAGTCGTGTGCAATCGTCTCTTCCTTGTATGTCTCGGCATAGTGTTTCCCAATTCTCCATTATGAGACCATTTAGAGAACAAAAATGTCGCCTTATATACGCAATAAAGTTCCTAGTTATTCTTTTTGAAAATAGAGAGAATGAATGCGCTTGCTTTCGCTGCTTTTTGTGCACAGTATGTAACTCCGCGGTGATTGTAGAATTGTTACAAAGACTGCGAAAGCGCAGTGAGAGACTGCGCATAATAAGGGTGTACGTTTTGCTGCGAAGTTCCAGGCTAAACATAGGTCAGTCAGAGCAAGAAACAGCTCAATACCGAAAGATTGTGTAGCTTACAGTAATATGCTGATTTCAATAATGGCGATGCTCATTGTTACTAAACTCATGGTGAGAGGGAAGTATTGAGTGAGTTTTGACGTACATTTCGATGCAGAAAGTGACGAGGTCACAATGCGACGTTATCGTACTGCATCTTTGTGTTTTCTTGTCCCAACAGGTGCGTCAGTTTATGTACGTTCGAAACGCTGCGTTACGTTGACGCACAGTCAATCTTGTTGCGCAACACCCTGAAAGCTGGGGAACTGATTCTATCTACAAAATGCTGCATCGGAAGATTAATAAAAGACGAGAAAACGAGAGAGAACTTTCACATCATGGTCAGCCAGCCAGTACGTTAGATTTCGTGGTTTACGCAAATGCGCGAAGCTGGTATCCTATTATGAACAAGTTCCAAATCAGCACGCAATAAGGAAGGAAAAAGTCAAGACGCACAGGAAAGAATATCCTGCTATTTTAGGAAACATCTTGGCACCCTGATTGCCAAGATATGAGGGACACGGCAGATGCGACACTTCGTTTTCTTTGATCGGCGTGCTTGTCTAATGAAGGTGACCACGAAGGCGCTAAGCGAGGCTGCACGCACCCGTTACCGCGCTTCTCTTAATGAAGGAGCCGATGCAATGAAGGTGCGTACGAGCACTGTCACCTGATAAAAGAGTGGCGTAATTTCTTGACTTTTTTGGCCCTTTGCTTATGATCTAGGCCACAAGGTTCCATGTCTATTTATTCGATTGCATGATAATTAACTTAATTTTAGGTAGTGAAGGTATATTTTATTAGAAAAGTGACGTAGCTGCCTGACATGATTATAAGCATGAAGGCTTACGTCATCAGATTTCAACCTCCACGGTAATTTGGAGGGATGATGAACCACCACTCCGGCTTGTGAAAAAGAAACATATCCTGCAAAATTTAAGCACTGCTATGAATAGCTCAGCCAAATCTTGTAGTAGTGTACGGCAAAAAGACTTTAAAAGCGCAGTGCAAAGTTTCTATTTCATAGACATGCCAGTGCTCACTGTCTTTAAAGCTGTCCGGGCGTTAAGGAAGGAAGGGAAACGAGACAGAGGAAAGGCGTGGATGTTAACCAGGTTAGTGTAACCAGCATACAGATAACACTGCATTACCTAACAGTAAGCTGGGAACAGTATACTAACGGGCCTACACACGAATAAAGAGTGGCTTGGGGAGAAGGTCCACTTATTCCCCGATGCTACGAACCGCAGTGTACTAACGTTAAACAGTAGAAGCACTAGCACACTGGGGTGATCGCGTTTCATCAAGCGTGTTCAGGAAAATTATGCGTGTGGCCATAACGCCTTTCTCCCGTGTCATACATCTATAGGTACCTTTTTGGACTGCTCTTCCAGGCGAAATACAGACAGAAAACCGATGAAACATGCGAAAACTACCTTTCACACCGCTTCTTTTCAACTGAAGCGAGGTGTTTTTTTTTCGACAATTGATTCGTGATGAAATAGACTGTGACACTGACGTAATTCAATCCGTAACAAAAAGGAAGCACAAAACAACTTTAAAGAACGTTCTGCATAGCTTTTTTGCTTTCTTGTGTAGCTCAGGTTTGGTGCGTTTCCACAGTCTCCCGACTCAAAACAGTGCAGCGAGGTTTTGAAATATAAACTCTTTGAAAAACATGTCTCCAAGTAGAGTAACCTAAAATCTGGTGAATCTTTTTCACTATATCGACTTTGAGTTGAGCGGACCACCTCAACACAATAACATCAGAATCTGGTTGGTCAAACGGGATTGAAGTTATATGTTATTGGGAAGCAAAAGAAAATTCCTAAAGTGGCATGCATGAACTATATAAAAGCAAACGCAACCGCTTTGATCAAGTATTTCTCAATAAGCTTGTAACAACAGAATATAGGCACGTGCTTCGAAGCAGATGGAAACACTATATTGCTAGCGCACTACAAACTGCCCCCCGGAATTTCGAGTAGGTGTGTCTCTATTATCTCTTCACTGCATTCAATTACTTCACATAGTTACATGAATGTGTCACGTGTTCACTTTTATTTTGATATTCCGCTTCTCATTGACTGTTATAAGTAAACTGGATGAATATTTAAAACGTGTATACACTGCAACAAGACTCTTCTACAAGCTCGTTTGTGCCCTTATCTCTGAAGCTAACATTGGTTTTTCCTCACTATTGTACAAATTAAAATCTGAGGCACAAAATTGTTAACCTGCGCACAAGTTATTCTACTCGATAGGATTGTCGCTGGATTTGAATTTTGTACTGATAATTTATATCGTAGTTTGTAAGTAAGCCATGAACTATTCCGTTGTGAAGCACAACACCACGTCCTTTGTAAAAATTTGTGCGTTGTAGAGCTGACAATAGTACTTAGAGTAAGCCGTGGAAAACTTCTTAGGTGTTCAGAGATACACTGCATGTAAAACGCGATGGCATTTAAATTTCTTACATGTATGGGGATGCGCTGTGTTGTTTATCCAACTACATTGTTATGCAGTAATCTTTCAGTGGAAAATGAGACAATAAAACACGTAAGCTGTCTGAATGTCTCTGGTAACATTGCCCTGTTGAGCCTATCACCATGCGCCACCCGCAGTGACATGAAAAAAAAAGTGACAGTATGTCTTTCTTTGAATTTGTTTGTTTAGCTATTGGTGATGTGCCTAAATGAGATTCAACGAGAAAAATTGATACCAAAAATAGCTAGTGCAGTCTCCAAGCTGAATGCACTTTTTTGCTTATGCACTCCAAGCTGAATGCACTCCAAGCTGACTGCACCCTTTCCAATTATCTGGTTTTTTCGAAATATACTTGCAGCACCATGATTGGCTTGAGTATTCTCTTAGAACCTTTCCACGTAAGACGGTTTTATGATTGTGAGAATCTGTCACGTATTTTGATGTATTTGTGCTTCCATGTAGAACAACAGATCACCAGCAGGAGGTGAATTACGCCGAGAGGCTGATTAAAAGCAGTAAAAATTATGGGTAGCTTGCACTGGTGGGGCAACGCTTGGCCAGCAGAAGAGCTTGTAGCAGAGCTAGCTATCGACGGCTTCTGCAATCTCTACTGAGTCGTTGCTAAGTTCGGATAGGCATTGCGAAGCTTGGCTATGTGAAACAGAGAACTATATTCTTTTAGTGAACTGTCATCGTGGCTGTGTGAAGGGAGCCATTTACTAGTATGTTTTTTGTCAGACGTGTCGGCAGTAGTGAGTATCTAAATAGCAATTTCGTAATTAGGATTGTATTATGAGCAAGTCTTTATTTACTATAATCTTAAGATGGGAAACAGAGGAACGTGCTCTCAATCACTTACATCCTAATTGCGTAATCTCATGTGACCTAATAACTCTACCTAGCTGTGAGGTCTTCCTAAGTAGTCGAGCCAGCTTTAACAAACCTGCACTAAGTGAGCGAAGCTAATCCAGATGATTGCTAGGATTTGTGGGCCGGGGAACAGCTGGTGCCGAGTTTTCTGTGGGCTGTGCACGATATGACGAAACACCTAACAGCTCCTTTGAGAAACATTATGGAGTAGTACGAGTTCGAGCATGTGACTTTTTCTGCAACCAAAAACGACAAGGTGCACATTGGTGTATTTTTTGTGAGCACATAAAACATCAAAATAAAGTTCGCATGCACTGTAAATAGACGCTGGAAATATTCATTTTGTAAGATAGAAAAACACTTTGTTGAGAAAGAGAATTTATTTGCAGAAGCTAGATAGGCGATTAGGGTTGGCTATTACCAAACTGTGCTACAGTAGAGAACAGTAGTCGTTAAAACTAAAACAAATAATAACACAAGTGAGTCTTCACACTCTACGAGCCATGGTCTAGCTGAAGTTTAAAAAAAACACCCAAATAGAGTGCGGAAGTAAGACTGCATAAGCAGCAACAACGTTGCGCCCAAAACCAGCCTCCTCTTTTATATGCACATACCAGGTGTAGCGGAAACAAAGCGTTGGACGGCCATAGTATCAGCCTCAACAATAAAGAGGGCTTCGCAGCGCTCTTTCAAGCTGATCTGGCTAAGAAAGGCTCCTTCACAGCTAGTTTCAATTCGCATGAGAATCTATGAAGTCTGCGTTCGCAAAAACGAGATTAGAATTACTTCATGTTAGATTTCTTCTGTGTGACTGGGAGATCTCACACTTAAGATATGTTTGAAAAATGCTTTAGACAATCGGAATAAAAGACACATGAATACAGATAATGGCCTAAACTTGGCCAAGAGTTCACATGAAAGACACTGTGTGAATTGCGTCCTTCGTGTTCAAAATATTCCGTGAACTATTACTAACATCAAGCCGATATTAAAGTTTCTGGACCCTAACTATACAGTTTTAACTGCATTGCAGTCATGGTGACATACAGGGCGTTCGTAGAAAGCCATAGTTTTTCCTTAAAAAATTGTAGTAGTTAAGAACCTGCAGTGTTCACAGACAATTTTTACGCTGACGTAGAAAAATTTCGCCACAATTTAGATCATCCGAAAATGATTTGTTGAAAAAATTATTTTCAAGAAGTTTTTTTTTTCAATTTCAGGGTGGTTGTTTATACGGCGAAAAAGTTTTACATAGCAAATTATTGCCAGCAAGCTTTGAGGAATTGAAAATATCGTGCGCAGTTTCATATATCAATGGTCAATTTTACAAACTGGGTGGCGGAAGAAACCGAAACTAAGTGTCCCAGATGCGCCACAAGGTCGGTTCCTGTGACGCGTCACGCGCGCACTTTCCTTTACGTAATCGCAACGAGAAGCGAACCTAGTCTGGCTCCGTCCTGCACGTGTTCGTACTTTTGCAGTTGGCGCATCTTGCAAACGATATCTATATTCCAGCACTCATAACGCTCATTCAACCTCCTGCCTCACGTGAGAAGGAGACGCCGTAGCTCACACCGTGCCAGGGAACCTTCGCGCTAATATTCAAATTTGGCCCTTTTCCGGAGTTGAAATTAATAACAATCAGACAACCAAGACTGTGAGCTACCCAAAATGTTGTCTTGCTGCATCAGCACGTCAGTGAGAAAACATGGGGCTCCGTATACATTGAACCAATAACTACAATACCTAGGCTGTGGAGACTGCCGAGAACAAACCGAAGAAGATAATGGTATCCGGTACCAATTAAAAATAAATATACATCGATATGTTCTTCGGCAGTAATTATACGCACTAAGGTAGGATCAAGCTCCCTAATACTGGAAGTGCGCTGTGTCCTGTGATACCTCAAGTAAGAGATTTCTTTCGACCTTGGTAGCACATGAAAAGCAACAAGGTACAAACTTCAACTTCCGAAGGGACACTTTTCTTGTCATTTCTGCGTTGATAAATTTTAAAACTTCTCAAAAGTTGAATAAAAATTTGCTTACCTTCGAATCAGGCGTATCAAGCGAACATAGCCGTCCTTCGTTGTTACAGGCTGCTGAATAGCCTGTAAAGTCTATAAACAAATGAGCACCTGTAAGTTTCTCGGTACGAGAACTTTAGGCCCACATGAGTGAAGTAACACCGGGCTGTGTTGTCGTGTGTCCTCAAAATCCAGGCTGAGGTGGCGTGAGCACCCGTTTCGAGACCCACGATAATCGAGACCCACACTTTATTGTTTATAAGTTTCACCTTGGTTAATGACCCCTAATAATTACGTAGTTACCGTATATGTAATCCAACAATAACGATTATTTGAACCCCTGCCTTAGTTTCCTCGAGCTGCGAGAGGAAACTGTTGTGACGTTCTTACCCTCCACAGTTGCAATACCAATAGGAAATTCTTAGGAAAAACAAAAAAACAAAGGAAACATCAAAAAGGTGTGGCATATAGTAGCCGTCCAAACCGTACACTACTTGCATTTTGGCATGGTGGCTGTCAATTCAATTTGTGGTATCAAAGTGCATGCATGCAGGTATCTTCAGATATTCACAACATATACTTATGCTCATGTGACGGAGGCTTGAAGTGAGAAATAGACGAAGAGAAGGAAGTATCACTGCAGTCAACCTTTCGAAAAATGTGATGTGAGCTTTCTAAAGTTCGCTTTAAATGTTTGCAAAAGCGACATTTCCTGTTGAATGGTTGGAACTGTATATCATGCACCATTATCATTATTCACTGTGTCTTCTAATTTGTCCGTCATTCGTATCTCTATGTGGAATTTTACCTCAGTATATATTTGTGCTGTATAATTACGTTGGTGATTGTGTCAAATAATGGTCCATTAACACCGTAATTCGCCATGCCAACTTTTTTAATTTTTTCAGCAGTCATTACTGTGCCATCATTATTCACAGTATACCCATGAAGTTAATGATAATGAGTGGAACAAAGCGTCCGTCAGTCCGTTCGCCTTTCCGTCCTTCCGTTCGTTCTTGCTTCCGTTCGTTCATGCGTCCATCCGCCCGTCCGTTCGTCAGTGCCTCAGTCCGTGTGTGCATCCATGCGTACGTCAATCTGTTTGTCCATGCCTGCGTTGGTCCGCGCGTCCGCCTGTGCATCTGTATATTTGTGCGTCAAACAGACAGACAGACGATTGACGAATGCGGTCAGTCATTGATTCATGGTTTGTCTACAAAACCATCCGAAGATTCACTCTACTCATCACTATTCACTTCATGGATATGCTGTGAGGTGGTTACTACATACATACATGCATATCGGTGACGACCGACCAACGCCTTTTGAATCATCGCCCTTAAAAACCCGCTTAATGTAGGAATGAAAGCAGCACTTAAAAAAAGAATCGACGTACACACATTGCTAAATATTTCTTTATATTTCCACCAAGATTTTTTCTCTGCAGAACAGTTGAAACTACGACACGTGAACTAACAAAGTAATCATCACAATTACCATTTCTGAGACAGTGCGTGTGAGCTAACGCTATTCACTAGCTCTGATGGCAATCATTCTCACTGAATTCTTTAATATAACCTTCACTAGGCAGCAGAGTAGTGCTTTTTTGAGTAATACTTGCGAATTATTTAGCAAGCATATGCACCGAATAATTTTACTTATAGTGAAAAGCAGTCACCTGACGCCAAAATGTGTTTAGTTTAAAGAGCTGTCTACTTCACTTATTCACAGAAAAAAAAATATGCTGCGATGGCGATTTTCCACACCACCATGTGTTTGACATTCTTTTTTTGTTTTGTAGCTGCCATGCATGCACCACAAAATTTCACCGTAGCCAGCCCGTTAGCTGCGCGACAACAGCGCTCTCCAGTGCTCTTTAATATATTGAGTCCGGTTTCCGCCTCATCTGCCATTCTTAAGAAAGTGACCAAGCTCAGTAATTATTCGTTAGTTCCGTGCCGTCAGGACGGGATAGCCACACTTGAAAGGGCGACTCACCAGCTTCCAACAGCGTGAACCTGTATGACCAAGGTTCATAGGAATTCCGCGGCAATAAGCGTTATCAATGTCCTGTCACTTTGGAGCAGGCATCAGGTAAGCTATGGCACAACCATAATTTATTGGCTACCCGTTTTTTGTGTTTCTGTGAGGTTCTTTTTTTTGCAGGGAGGGAAGGATGGTTGTTTAAAAGTAGTAGTGTTCTGTTTTTTCATTCGAGCCCTACCTTTCGTCGTACCGAAAAAGCTCTCTTAGGAAAAAATCCACTGTAACAAGAATGTTCAACGCTCAATGTGCAAATAATAAAATTTATGTGGTCCGTGGTTAAGCACATTTCCTTATTGGGCAAACACGGGATACTTGTGCTCATTGCGTGTTTTAGTAAATTATACAGAATGAGATGTTGTACAATGCAAGAGAATGTCGCCACAGTCCGAGAGAGCAAGAACTCGCTTTGTCAACATTGTGCACACAGACATATGCCCCAAGACCCTGACACAACTGAAAGCAGCGAGGCACAATCGCATAGTCATACAGCGAAGAGGTGTTTTAGTAAACAGAACTGTAGTGCCGACACATTCTTTTTGCATGCTTTTGTCCATGACTATCCTTACAAAGAATTTGCACATAACCTAGCTTAGGATTTTTATAGGACCTAATAGCAGGTTTAATTACTATAGTAGTACATCGCCATGTTCATTTGTAGAAACGTGGTATCTGTAACTCCGCTTACGCCAAGCTTTGAACATTTGAAAATATTGAGGTATTGTTGTCGTTCGCTCATCCAGAGTTGCGAGCAGAAGCAGAATTAAATGAGCTGCACTCGATTAGCTGTAAACGCCTAAACTTGTGACTTCTCTTTCCCTTTGGACTCATAGGCTGCCTTCACTTGTGTAGAAGGAACTACAGCTAGAACCATGGGCGTCTAATGACAGGTGGTGACTTTGTCCTAAAGAACATACCTGTCAGACAGATGTATTGACTCAGTTTCTCATATAATTAGCTATTTGAACTTACTTCTCTAATAGTGCATCTGCGGAATATGCTTCGTTCAATTGTATGTAAACCAGGCAATAATCCCAATCTGCGAACACGCAGCACTCGCACGGCGTACACGATAAAGATGACGGCTTACGTGTTCCAGCCATAAGCTGGTATCGGCCGCGCATCGCTACTTCCAAGCCTTAAAACTAGCTGCATCATGTGCACACATAAGCGAAAATTAGCACGTCTGTAAGGCCCTTCATGCATGTCGAAATAATTAAGATTCATTGAACGAACCTATTAAACGTATCTAATGAATTTTTATGCACACATATTGCTCCGTTTGAAGAAGTTGCTCATGCTAAGTGCGGTGTGAATCACATAAAATTCAAACATGTCCTGGACCATGAGAAAAATCGTTGTTGAGAGCACATATTGGTATACGAGGACATAATTAAGCTTTCAATAAACGAGAGTTTTCTTTGTGCTCTCGTGTTTTAAAAATTTTAATCTCTCGAACCAGGTAAACCTTCATACGCGCGAATAATCAATTCTACGAGAGATATCAATATAGCACATTTTACACTGCTTGGCACTCATTCAAAATTTAATAAAAAAAAGGCACATCACACACTCAATTATAAGTTTTTGTGGCAGCCCCACCTAAATATCCGGACATTAGTGCCCCCAACTGTCGAAATGCCTCTGCTAGTGCAATGGAAAGCCGAGAAGAAGAATTGACAGGTAAGTACTATTTGCTGCCTAATAGACTGAGTCCACCACCTGACCGAAATATCGATTGATTGTCGTTTTTCATTTTTTTTTGTCTTATTCGAAAGCACCATATATACATAAAGACTGATTTCTAAGTACAACCGTATTTTTGGATGGTTTGTTTGCTTTTAAGCAGCTACATTGATTACCCAATTGCCAAAGCAAAAGTTTTTTCTTCGTATGTTCAGTACATACGTTTCGTTATCACTTTAGCGTTTTCTATTCACTGTGAATGAACTATTAAGTGGTATTTTTAAGTGCAGATATTCCCACCATCAAATATATAAAAAAATCTCGAAATGTATTCTGCATACCGAATCTTTTAGCATTAAAAATCAGTTCAAATTCATCACGTTAGGTAGACAAAGGCCGAGACTAAGGAGGCCTTTGTTTTTTATTTTGTGTTACCAGTTGTTTCTGTACCGTAAATCAATCCATGATGAATCAATAATTAGGCCACTCCAATAACCTATTTTATTCATAACTACAGGAAAGGAAAGTTAAGGCGAGTGAGTAGTTCTCCGTACTGTACAATGAAAACGCAAAAATTGAATAGGGTACCAGACAAATATATGGCAAGCGCTGACTTTAAAGCAACGCGTTAATGCAGATCCCCATGCGCGCTTACGTATGGTCATCAGCTGCAATAAAGCATGAGAGTTGTTCATGTCATGAAAGTGCTTCTCCTCTTTTCATGTTGATCCAGTTCAGTTTTTCTTGCTCTATGATTAGTGCACCGAATGGTCGTAGCAGACTGTTAACGCGAGTTCAGCGAACGCTTAGTGCGTCACAACCACTAAAGTTAGGCAGCCCCGCCAAACTAGCACAAGTGCAGTTCGCAATCATCTATAATGCCGCCGTAAAGAGCAGTACGAGTGGTCGATGTTCGAAAAAAGTAGTTCACAACTCATATACTGCAAGGTGTTTTCCCGACAACTCCATCAATTATGTGCTCTTTACCAGTGGATGTGCACCACTCACATCAGTAATCAAATATGTATAGTTGGTGCTTGGAGCCAAGCTTTGCGCATGACAAGCCTGGATCCGCTATACACACACACACACACACACACACTCAGAACCCCCCCACACACACACACGCACACACACTATACATAGATGACGGCTATCGAAAATACCCGTGTTTCTGTATCAGTAACTGTATCACGATAAATCTAGACAAACGAGCATTACTGTCTCGTAAGTATTTAGGTAATTCATGGTACTTCATGGTATTGGGTATATCAATGGGAGGAGTCTTTGTCAAGGTCCCCTTTAGCCTAAGCCGCCCGTTAAATCCTGCCGATCAGCGCTTGGTGGTTGGTCATGTCAGGGCTGAACAGTCGCCCATTCCGCTGCTCCAAGGTGTACGTTGGTGTCAATTTGGAACGTTTTAGGTTCCAGTTGCGGGACCTCCAATTCAAGGGAGCAAGCACAATATGTCCTCACACTTGTTCCGTCGAGCGCCACCGACAATAGTATGCACGACAAGACTAAATTGTTCTTCGCGCATACGTGCTTCCGCCACTGCAAAATGGCGGAGAAACAAAATAGGAGCAAATAGTAAATGGTGTATCAGTAAAGCATCGGAACTGCTCGTACGGCCACAATGAATTCATGGCGTCCGTAAATGGGAAGAAATAAACAGAGAACGCTGTCTACGGATGATATATAGTCAACTTGCACTAATTATATTCCAGAGCGAATGTCAAAGAGAAGTAAGGTAAACGAAAGAAAGCCAGAATAAATAAAGGAGGCCTTCAGTCGGCGGCCTCTTCATCAACAGGAAAGTGAGGTGTAGGCAAGTTTGGAAGAAAATTTCTTTTTATCTTTTTCTAATATTATGTAGCCGGTTTTGAAAATTCTTTCCACTGAACATTCTGACTACTTCACGTTGCATCACTTAATTTGTGCTCTTCACCACTACATCATTCAAGTTCTCTCTAGGGAGGGGCGCTTCGATACCCTGGTAGTATGTATTAAGGTAAAAATACTCGTGTTAGTGGTCAGAAAATCAGACAATGATTTAAATTTTAGGGCCACCATATAGTAACTCACCGAGTGTAAAGTACTGAGGAAGTAAAACACAAAAATTTAGGACACCAATATCATAGTTGGACTTGAGCACCTAAATGAGAGTCCACATTGCAATTAGTGAGTAGGTTATTACGAGCAATAGCTCAAAGAAGTTACCTTAATATAAAAAACTGATGTCGTATTTCAATACATGAGTACTGTACGCCCTTTCCAGGAGGGGGTGGGGGGATCCTTCGCTCTTGCCACAATTAAAACACAATTGCGCAGCATGACACTCTTTTGGGAGCAAGAAACAAAAGCTTCGGGCAGACTGTGATATTGTTGGTGCCAAACAAAAGCAGGTCCAGCAACATTTCGCTTACTTACCTGAATATCACTGGAAAACAAACATATTTTCTCAATACTCACGCTTCCATGCTCTGGTGCCACCATGGGACGGATACTCGTAAATAAAAGTACCTCATAGACCTTCTTTCTGTCGAGTAATATAAGACGCCACCAGGCACAGCAGTTTCCTGACAGGAAAGACAAAGCATAAAGGTGGGTTGTAAACTTACGACGTTTGTCGAGCGGTTACCTTGACCCTGAATTGCCACATTCACACAAATAGTGCCCTTTAAAAGTGATCGTATGTTACGAAAGTATTCTGTGCCGGAATAAAGTGTTTTGTGTTCTCTTCTCCAATTTATTGTAAGTTACCTAAAAAACTGGAAGTCGGCGAGTACGATAAGCGCATAAGTATCTGTCTTTAAAACGCTACATTCAACGTTATTGCCCTGTTACACGCTTACCGTTTGCCGGCTATGCACAACCGAACTTTTGTTCTGATGTTCTGACGAAAAATTATGTGAAACATAACAAAGCGACAGATGTCATACACTGTATTGAGGTAGATATAAACAATGTTCTAAAGTGTCTACAACCTAGCTAGGCACGCTCCTCCAGTCATCGTGGAATGCGTTATTATAAAGCCATCTGCAATAAGCAGGCAGTCATTCTTATTTGGCTCCTTTTCAAGTAGTGATATCTTGCCACGTTTTCTTCCCAAAATAAAAGCAATCCGAAAGCACAAATCCTCAAAAAACGGCAAACGTTTGATGAAGTTGCACTCTTTTTCATATATTTATTGTTATTTATTTATTCATTTATTTATTGATACCCGCAGGGCTTACAAGAAGCATTATAGAAGGGAAGGGCCAAGGTACATCGATACAAGCATAAACAAATATGTACAGTACAATGAAATATAAAGCAAAAACAATATTTAATGGAAAAAAATATAAGAGTGTAGGTCAACGAGCACAAATAGTAACAAATAAAAGTATATTTATACATCTGCTGATATGATGCAACATAATTAAGCAGCGATAAACAGAGGATGGTAGTTGATAATATAACACGGAAATTTGAATTATATACTTACGTTCATAAGTAGATACAAAAGTAGTGAGGCAGGAAGATGAACAAAAACATACCGGATTACTAGAATAACGAAAAATTGCACACAACGTTACACAGCAAAACACGATTAAATATTAACTAACAACAAAACAATAAAAAAGACGTGTAAAAAGTAAGTGGCAATCAAACAATAAATCGCTACTGCAGTAGGGGAGCAGATTGGTACAGGCCTATAACGCGTTTGTTAGTGTTTTACGAAAACGACCTGTGTCTCTGATAGCGACAAGTGACGCAGGCAGGCGATTCCACTCGTGACGTGCTTTTGGCAAGAATGGATATGAGTAGAAGGCTGCGCGCTGTGAAGGTACATGAAATTTGCAAGGATGATTGACATGTGGGGAGATATAAGATGCTGGTGTAATGTATCGGGGCTTGAGCTCTTGGTTATGATAGTAGATCTTGTGAAAGAGGGAAAGAGGAACTAACTTCCTATGAGAACAAAGGAGAGGAAGGCCAAGAATTAGTTTTATATTAGTGATGCTAGCAGATTTATGGTAATTGTTAAGGATGAAACGGGCCGCTCGATTTTGCACATTTTCGATTATGATTTTCAGAGTAGCATGGCCTGGGTCCCATATCGAGCATGCATAATCAAGGTTACATCTAACATGGGGGATGTAAAGTTGTTGTTTTAGTTTCCGTGGAGTTGAAGAAAAATTTCGTTTAAGATAATCAAGCATACGGTTAGCTTTTGACGTTATGTGTTTGATGTGTTTTTTCCAAGATTGTTAGTAAAATGAACACTGAGGTATTTATAGCACAGTACTTCATCAAGGGGAGTGTTGTTAAGTAAGTAAGGCAGGTTAACTGATTACGTGAAATTCTCATTGTTTTGCATTTAGAAGTGTTAAGTTCCATTAACCAGAGCTTACATCAAGTTGAAGACTTATTTAGATCATGTGGGAGTGTTAGCATATTGTTAGAGCATTGAATTATGCGAGATATGACGCAATGATCGGCGAACATACAAATAGTACTTGCAATTTGGTTAGGAAGGTCATTGATGTAAATTAAAAAAAGTAAGGGTGCTAATACAGAGCCTTAGGGTACGCCTGAACTCACCGGTACTTCAAGAGAGTCAGTATCGTTAGTGCTCACATATTGCGTTCGGTTAGAAACTCTCGAATCCAATAAAGACCAAGGGATCAATGTTTAGTCGGCCGAGTTTTAGTAGGAGTGTGTTGTGGTTAACTCTGTCAAAAGCCTTCGCAAAATCTAAAAATGTACATTAAGGCCGGCGTCTAAAAATGCGTGAAGATGATTGCGAAATGTTAGTAATTGCGTTTCGCATGAGAAGGACTTACGGAACCCATTTTGACTGATATGAAAGAACTTAACTGATTCTAAAAATTTCACTAGATGTTAGAAAATGACGTGTTCAAAGATTTTACAGGGGATTGATGCCAAGAAAATAGGTCTATAGGTATGAGGGTTATGAGTGTCAGCGGATTTGTGAAGTGAAAACACCTTGCCTATCTTCCAGTCTCTGGGTAAGGAGCTGTTCTTGAGAGACTTCGTGAAAATAAGGTTCAGTATAATTGAACTATATTCGGCAGTCACCTGTAGAAATTTCGACGTGACACAATCGATGCCGCATGATGATGATTGTTTTAAGTTTTTAATAAAGAGCTGATACCAGAAGAGTCGAGTAAAATGGGTTCCATTTGTAAGTAGCTAGGTGTAGTGAAGGGCGGAGAGATTCCACACCGAGTGGGGCAAAATGAACGGGAAAAAACGATGTTAAGTACAGAAGAACACTGGGTGCTTTGAATTGCCTCACCTGATTTATGAGTAAGAGTTAAAGTTCAATCATCGCGGGTTTTCACAACATTCCAAAATCGTTTTGGGTTGGTTTTGTGTTACGATGGAAGTGTGGTGTTATAGAAATTAAACTTAGTTTCCCTCAAAGCACTGGAGTATGCTTTTGCTGCGGTGGCATAAGGAGACCACTTATCAGCAGATGCCGATTTCTTCGCAGCATGAAAGACCTTTCTGTTTTGTTAGATAGACGATTCAGGTGTCTTGTGTATCATGGCGCGTTAGATGAATGATACACCTTCCTTACAGGGATATGTTGTGCTATCAGATGCAGCACTTTGTTTTTCAAACACGCCCATAATTTTGTAACTGCAGCGTCACTGTACAAAAAACAGAAGCTGTCGAGGAAGGTAGAAAGCTCATTGTTTAGAGTGTCGAAATAGCCTTATTAAGATCTTTTATCAGTTTAAAAAGCTTGCTCCTTTTAGTCGTCGGTGCAGAGATAGAAAAATGCAGTACATCATGATCACTGAGTCAGGGCAAGTGAGTAAATGAGATGTAATATCAGGTGATGATAGTCCGGGCAAGTGAGATGTAATATCAGGTGATGACGTCAGTATCCAGCCTAGTAAGAATGATGTAGTGGAAGTAACACTAGTAGAAAGACTGACTAGTTGTGATAGATTGAAATTCAAGCACGTGGTTAGAAAGCAACTAGTTTCAGCTCAAGCAGGCTCCGCAAACGGGCTAGATAAGACCACTGATTTGAAGGAGTCTTAAAATCACCTAGAAAGAAAGCTTGAATACCGGTAAACAGTGTCAAGATATGGCTTAGGTAATCATCAATTTTCTCGCAGAAAGAGCCAATGGAATCAGGCGGGCGGTGGCAAATGCCAAAAACCATCTTCTGGACACAAATGGTTACGCAGCACCACACTATTTCTGAATTGCATGGGATTTTCAAGAGTTAACCTTGAAAACATTTGTTCACGGCAATTAAGACACCACCACGTTCTCTCAGAGCGATCACAAAGATGCATGGTGAATGTTTTCTGGCACTGAAAAAGCTCCCACGATGCAATTTTGTCGGATAGCCAGGTTTCAGGTAACATAAATATATCCGCATCCGTGTCACTAATTATAGCGCTTAGGCTGTCTCTTTTTGGAATAAGGCTGCGCACATTGGCATAAAGAATTGAGAGCACTAATGGTGAGCCGCTAGCTTTTGCACTGTCCTAGCCAGTGGCAGACGAAAGGCGGCCTGATAGGGTCGCCCTTGTTGTAGCGGCAATGGTGACTGGTGGTGAAGGCGGCTCACAAACGGAATTGGTGTGAGCATCAAACACGTAGCACTTTTTGTTTGCATATAGTCTTTTGTACTACAACTTCGAAGGCACTTTCAAACCAACGCTGTACTCTGTCAGCTTTTTACGAGCATGGCTAGTTGATGTAGAGAAATCTGAAATACCAATGCCACTAACCCGCCAAGCAGATTTCTTAGACAGTAGGATCATTTTTGACTTGAAACTGCAAAAGTTTGCAATGAGTGAGCTATTTTTGCCTGCAACGTATTTTCCTAAGCGTTTGCCCGTGCTATGTCTCCAGATGATATGTGAACATCCAGTTTGTCTCGGGCCATCACGATAATTTTTTCTACAGATTGGTGGGCGTTTTATTCTGGGACGTCTGGTAAGCCGTAAAACCGCAGGTTATCACGTCGGGACCTCTCCTCACACTCCTCAAGCCGGGCTCGCAGTTCATTAGCCTCTTGTTCCATGCGAATTAACGACTTGCTTGTGATAGATAGTTCTTGTTGTATGTTTTGAATATCGTTAATAATTTTTTCTACCACTTGTAGACGCACGATAATGTCGGCCACAGCAGTAGCAACCGTATCGCGTGAAAATTTAAGATCTGTCAAGGCCCGTGACATACTGAACTGGTTAGTCTCAACGCTAATACAACGCTCATTAGTCTCCTTAACCATCTGAACCAGCTCCGTAATGACCTTTTTCATCCCTGGATATTCTTCAAAATCACCACAAAGTTAAAGCAGTAAGGAAGAAAAAGTTTCAAGCAATGCTTCTGGGCACGAAAGCACAATCGCACAGGGGTCACTAGTCTTGTAACATTTGCAAGGTAAGAGAAATCGGCCGCCGACCTGCACAACAAGAAAGATGTGCCGCGAGTCCTTCATTCTGTTTGTGCCCCCGTGCCCGCTGGCGGGGCGGCAGGTGGCGTGTGCTTTTAAACCGTCCCCAGTAACACGTGACGATGACGGTGACGTCGCACTGTGTTGATGGTGGTCAGGGCAGGTCATCACACTGCTGAGAAGGCTGGGAGCTCCGCTTTCAAACGCATGTGAAGATTCAGTGAGTGCGCAGGCATCCGAGTGCGTCGATGTCGAGCCGCCGCAAGAAATCTGGTAGGCGGACAGTGATCGCTGATCCGGTCGATGGCAGGTAAGAACGCCCAGGAGCTGCACAACAAGAAAAATGTGCCATGGGTCCTTCATTCTGTTTGTGCCGCCGTACCCACTCCAGCATTCTCAGCGCGTGCTACGAAAATAATGCTAGCACTCATTCTGTCACTATTACAGTCATTTGTGCTGCTCGCACTTAATGTTTATAACGCTTAAGTAGTTTGTAATCGTTGTTAAGTACAATTGCTATACCTCAGGTCTGGCAATCAAGCAGATTAGTAATGCAGATTTGTATGTGCTTTTGAAATGAGAAATCTAAATGAGCAGTATTTAAAGACTAGCGTTCACAGTATCATAAGCCGAGGCATGCGCCAAATAAACATAACCTGTACTGCCGACGTGAGTCTAATTTGTACAAAATCAACTTTAGGCACTATAGTTCAGTCCAGGAATTACACTTCTGCCCCCAGAGAATGAGTATTGCGGTATCAGTGCAACATCCCCTCATCAAGCGAGGTGCATTCTGCAAATGCAATCTCTTTTTTTTGCGTTCAAAAACCACGATATGATTAGCAAAGACGCCATAGGTAAGAATTCCGAAAGCTTCGGACATCTTTTAGCGTGCAGCGATATCGTACAACACAAATATCTGTTGCATTTAACCCCCAAATACACTGAATCACCACGGCTGTGGTCAAACCCACGACCATGTGGTCAACCAGCCCAGCACTACAACCTCTGATCCACCATGGCAAACACGCTGCAACGACAAAAGACGTCACTTCAATTGCAGACCACAGTCGCCACACTTGGAAGGAGTGCGACGCAGGAACACTCGTATTGTGGTGCACATCGAAAAACAGGAGGTCGTTAAAATTATTCTGCTGGCCCCTACTTTACGGCATACTACGTATCCACCTCGTCTTTTTCAGTTCACGAAACCTCAGAATACACCTTTCTACTGCAATGATATTTTACGTACCAATTCATTATTTGCTGCCATCCATGTTTTCTCGGCCTCCCTGCAAATTTTATTTCATGTGCCGCGCTGAGATGCGATGACACTTGAAATGGCAGATGGTATTCGTCGATGTCCCTTCAGAATAGGAGAAATAATAAAAACGTCGCTAAAGCTGTTTTTCCCCGTGACATCTCGCGAATCCAGTGACAAGCAGCAAGGTCCTTCGGTAAAACTCCGAGATGTCCTATTTTATTTGAGTACTGTGAAAGCTACGTTCAGCGCCCGTATGTTTATACGATTGCATTTGAACGGCTGTCAACGCGACCATATGCAGACGCGTGTACATACGCTTATGCGTAAAAGATGAGGTTTCGCAGAGTGGCGTCCGTAAAGTGTATATCCTAGGAGCAGCTGTGATGTGGCGGCGAAATTCACCGTGCATGTCAGCTATAGCTGTTGTAACAAAAAAGCCGAAACTTTTTCCGAACTACGTTCACAAAAAGGCAGTGTTTGTATAAGAATACGCTATTCTGGAATATTTTCAATGCATAGTTCGAACTTTGCATTAGTGTTCCCGGATTCTGAAATAGGATTTTGTCCACATGTGAAGGAGAAACTTTTGCGACCTTCAACACTTCAGCTTGGCCCTACGATTGTTCGCAGAAACCTGTGTGTTTTGACAAAGTTGAATGTAGACAAACACGTCCAGAAAGAAATGATTTTTTTGTAGCCACAGGCATCCTGTGATAAACAAAGATATTGTATTGCACACTATATATTGATAAAAAGGTAGAATATTGAAGCCTTTTTTTATGAGAGGTACGCTTTTAAATTAAATGAGAGAATAGAAGCTCTTTCTGCAAAAAAACCTATTGCAAGCATTTAGATTTTAACAAAAGTGACTACTAGTATAATTACGAATTAATTTATTAACAACAAAGAGCATCATAATGCTCCATAAAAACAGCGACAGATTGCCAGTAAAGAAAGGTGTAGGACACGGGGATACCATCTCCCCCAATGCGATTTACTTCTTGTCTACAGGAGGTTTTTGGAGGCCTTGAATGGGAATAGTCAGAGAAAGGAGGTAATGAAGAGTACCTTAGTAACTCGCTGATGCCATTGCATTGCTGAGTAACTCGGGGTAAAATTGCAATTCACGAGTGCTTATTTAGACAAGGAGATGGTGACATTCATAACTGGAGTTTAACGTTCCAAAACTGCGATAAAATTACGAGAAATGCCTTGGTAGAGAGCTCAGAAAACTTCCAGCACTTTGGGATTATTTTAAGTGCACCTGATTCTAAGCACATGGTGCTCAAGCGTTCTCATCTCCATAGAAAATGCGACCGCCACAGCCGCGCTTCAATCCGCGACCTGCTGGCTAGCAGCCGAGCGCCTTAGCCACTATATTACCATGATGGGTTACATGACACCCTTTCAGCGCAGTGAGAAAGGAAAGCATTATGTGTGCGTTCAACTCCTATTAGCAGTAAGTCATATTTCCCGATGCAAGAGCTGCGCGCTTCTCAAACACATTCAAGCTTTCGTTTTACTCCAACGGTATCTTTTGTTTGTACAGTTGAAAATGTACCGCTTTCCTGTACTCGATAGCTGTGGTGAAGAATAACTTTCTTTAGCAAGGCTTGCATTCTTTATATAAAAAAGAAAACTTTTTTTTTTCTCGTCCGCCGTGGAGGAGCTCTGCTTAGGGTGCTCAGCTATACCGACACAAACGTCGGGGGCTCAGTCCTAGCTGCGGCTGTCACAATTTGATGGAGGTGAAACTGTGGCGGTCAAGTGTAATGTCAGGGCGCGTTTAGTAACACCACATGGTCGAGATTTCTAGAGCCACCCACTATTGTGTTTTTTGGAATCCTTCCATGTTTTTGGAGTTTAGGATCCCAGATATTATATACTGTAATTCTTCAAGTTGCCGCGCATGCTCCATTTTTTCGATCTACACAAATACGCGATATGGTTCGCTAGAACCATGGTTAAAACCAATAAGAAGCGTGAGCAATATACAGAAAAGCTATCTTTCTATTCGCTAGAAATAACTTGTACTCGGCTGAAAATGCAGTAAAGTAGTAGTTTTTGCTCGAAAAGCATGCAACTTTAATTTCATAAAAATTTTTTTAGCGTGCACTACGTATTTTCTACTTCATAAAATAAAGAATGTTCACTGGAGATGCATAACATTACCTTATAGGAGAAGTGCTAAAAGGTTAATTGCTTTTCACAGAAAGGGCTCATCCACATTGTCGAAAAGTACTCGGTGGTGGTTTAAAGCCAGGACTGGAAAGAAATGCTTCCAAAATATATTCCAGAATAGAGATACTGCACTAGCGGTTACAATCCTAAGGAGCAATAATGAAATAAATTTGTCTTTGACACAGGGATATACTTCAGAGATACACTTGCAATAACATAAATATAGTATTTCAGAATACGGCTACAAATATATGGGTGCTAGAATAGTTTGTTTTTTCACTTCGGAGATGCTAATAGCTCTGACACTGCGACAATATTTTCATAAAAATGCACCACAATATTGTGAATAACGTTGCATCACATTTAAATATAAAAGTAAACAAGGTTACCCTATTTATTAACGAACACATTGCCCTATAAGAAAGCGTGTAATCCTATTGCACACAGAACATGCTTGGCTGATAAGGTTGTTTCTTTGACTGCATTTTGGCATCTGAAGCTGCCCAACCATGATGACTGTGAGACCGCATCGGTTAGGCTTCAGCGGGCAGCTTACTGTCGTCGTCACTCAGTTTCCTCTTCCACTTCTTCGACGTGGCGGCTGTCGGCGGCGGCATGCCTGGAGGGTACGCAGGTGAGTGGGCTCCCAGCTGGCCAAACTAAATTGCGATGGTTACGCGAGGAGCATCAAGAATCAGTGTGAATCGTCACCCGTTATAGAAAGTGCTGCGCCAGGGGCACACCTAGTCGTCTTTCTCCCTTACACGCCAAATTTCGTCTACGCCAAATGTACGAAATTCTTCCTTACACGCCAGAAGTTCTCCCTTACACGCCAAATGTACGAAATAATCACGTTAACCTTGTAAATGAAGCACGAAGTTTCTTTCAGATTGCGAGACACCGCAAAATGACGCTCACCTTTCTTTTTCCTCTTTATGCTATGGTATGACGCCTCTGATCTGAAATTGTCGGCTATTTACGTTGGCAGAATTTTTTCGTCAAAAGTTAACCGTGTTTTTCCATTGTTTTTTACTTGTAGGGGCTATTGTAATAACAGTTTCTAACGTTTTCTCCGACCTATGAGGGCAGGTTTTAGATAAAGGGGGAAGTTATACGATAGCAATGCTTTCTCTATGGCTTGAAAGTCTATCTTGGATAACTGTGATCATTTGCTAACTATACATGCAGTAACACTTATTTCAATGATTTTGGTTTTTTCAGTCCTGAAATGGCACAAGACACGGCTTGTGAGCATGACTTTGAGGTTCCGTTGTCTTTAATGTGACAACCGTAGTTTTCGACTGGCTCACTTCGCGTGTTCTGTAGCAACATTTCTGAAGTGTTCAAAACATTTTGACAGTATGACCATATCAAATACTTAGCGCAGTAATCACATAGTTTATTTTGCAGCGACACTTTCAAACGATAATAAGTGATTCAACATTCGCTACTTTGGTTGCCTTCTTGCTAAACATCTATATTTTAGGGTTCAGTGGTGACTGTACTTTTATATCGCACAATAAAACACTGATAACGAAACACGTGACACACACAGTCGCTGGTTACGTCTTTCTATATCCATGTTTTTTGCGCGCTATAAAACGGCAGTACGTCGAAATGGCTATGTTGCTATATAAACTTCAGTGTCAGCGTTTGTGCAACATCACTTTATAGAATGCCTGATATTTAGCATAATAAATTCAATTGAAGTTTGTTTATAAGATTATCAGGGCAGATTTTCCAGTAGGTAGCAAAGTAATTACGAGTCTTTGTTGACTAGGTAACAAAGAAAAGTGTAGCCATTTATTTTAAGCGCAGTGCTCTCTCGATCATGCATAATAGCTGTTAATTTAGAGTGTGCTAGCGTAACCAGATACCCTCAACATCTTTCACCAAGAATGTCCTTTCACCTTCAATCCACATAGATATTGGAATACGCATAAATTTTGTCTACTATACAGTTGTCATCAGTCAGGGTCACCAAAGAATAAAGAAGAAAGGCATACTTACGACCAAGGTCACGATTCAATGGCGCCGATAGGCCCCATTGGTAAGTCAGACAACCTCTCTAAGGCACTATATCAGAACCTCTTAATGAGTGTCACATTGCCTCTGGGAATGAGAAAACAACAGCCTGCTGCTGCCATTTTAATATTACGCGCCCTTTCTAGTACACTGCCGCCGTAGTAGGCATGAATGCCTAAACGAAGCTATCTTGCAATTCGCTTATCAGCGCATGGGCTTAGCTTAACCCAATGATTTATTTGACTACTATGAGGGTAAATATTGGTTATCAAGGATAGCAGCGATCTCACTTTATAATATTTTTGTCAACTCTCCTAGTCATTTAACCCGATGGTTCTTTACCGTGGTTGTAAATTCATTTTCTAATGAGGCAACAACTGATATTTAAAAAGGAAAACATAACGTTTTTAAATAAATAAAAATTGGTGAGCTGTGTTGACACGTGCGCTAATCCTCATACCTCGACGTCTAAATAAACCACCGAAAATCGCCCAAAAGTAGATATCAAAAAGCTAAGCAGTAAAGAAGTCTTCTTCAAGAAAGCTGCATACACGTCGCGATGATGTAAGAAAAAAGCTTGTGTGAATTCCAAAACTTTATGCGTTTGAATTTTTCATGACATTAGCACTATCTGGCAAGCTAGAAGCCAGCATTTGCTGTCAAAATCTTGGCCGTTACGATGAGCCAAATATAAATTTTAGGAGTTAAAACGGCTTCACCTTCACAACGCGTTCCATGCATTTATGGCTTTTATGTTACGTGCTTTGTCGTGTGTTTCGTAGAACTGATATTTCGCCAACAAGTGAATGACTTTTCACTTACATGAACACACACACACAAAAACAACACAAGGAATTCCAGTTATTAGGAAAGCCAACCCATAAAACCATTCATAAAATTATTCTGTCAAATCCTTAATGTTGTGTGCTATACATCTTAGAACGAGCGTTTCGCAAAAGGTATTTGGGAATCTGCAAATCAGAAGTTTATTACTAGTGAAAACACTTTCTTGTCTTTCTAGTACGTGCGCTAAACACATTTTTTGTGTGCATCTAATTTGCGCTCACAATTTTTAGTCTATGCAAAAATACTTATAATTAAAAAAGCTATGGCATGTCCCGGGTCTTTCTTATAAGTTTGGCCAGCATATCTTTATAAAAACATTTTGTTCGTACTGACATCCGTTTCTGTTGAATTTTAAGAGGTAAGAGGGACTTTGGCGTTTTAAGGAAACGTAACTATTCTGCGACGGTTTATTTATTTAGAGCTGAAGTTATAAAAGTTTATGAGTAATACTGCTTAGCTGTAGATGCATGTTGTTCACCTTGAGACGACTTGTTCGCCTTTATATGCAGCAGTGTAGTGGTTTACATTATGCACTTCCCGCAAAACCATAGACGGCAAAAGTGCTACTGTGCAGAAAATAGATTGTTCACTGGAATAAGACCACTTAAGGAGGAATATTTAATGATCTTTTTCTGAGTCTTGTGAGCTACCGATGATGCATTGTAGTAAACAGTGTGTGCGAGCTGCTCGAGCACTTTTTCAATTCACTTATTCTAGAGTCATGGCAGATAAAGGCTGACTTCGTTCACATCATTTTTATGGTGTTGGCGTAAGTAAATAAAACTCTGGTAGGTGTGAGAATTTCTTGAGTGGCAGCTAAAATATTGTTTAAATAATAACAACGTGGAGAAAGTTTTTGGAACACCCACAGACTTACGGGCGACGTCCCCATTCAGTTGTCACAATGCGAACATAGCACACTATTCTAATGGCTATAGCGGAAAGAACCAGCCACAGTAGAACCTCCCCACACTGTAGGAGTGGAAGCGATTAGCGCGTCTCTCTTCCAATAGATCGTGCATGCTTGCCTTGTGACCACCGCAATACTAAATCCCCACTTTGAGTACCGTTATGCAGGACTGGTGAAGAGCAAGCGTCTGACTTTTCTTCACGCCCTAACTATTGCACTGCAGCTCACAGTAACGCCGCTAGATAGAAGCGGATGAGATGGACGCCCACTTTGCGCTCTAATGTCAATTTGTTTACCGATGCGAGCACAGCTTTCTGTTTTTTCAGTGCCAGTAAGATGCGCCTGATTTACGGCCATCGAAGTTGTCTAATGGCCACAGCCCTTCACGAAGTATACTTCGGAGTTGACAAAGAAATTCAGGCGAGTAGGCAAGGTATATTTACCGACTATGCGCAGGACGCCATGGAGGACTGAGAGGTGAACCTGTACAGCCACTGCAAATTAAGAAGATTGCAAAAGTGGGCGCTAACACCGAAGATTTGCCTAGTGTCCAAAAAATGTCTCAAATAGAGTCACTGAGCGCATACATCTCCTTAGGTAGCAAACACACATGGGACACGAAACGACATTTATGGAGGTATGAGCAGAGCTTGCGAGTACATGGCGACATTCACCGCATATTGCATTCACATTCAAGCCGCTTACCACGCAGTTCATTCGAAACTATTCATGACTTGAAACCACTTTTATTACTATCTTCAAAGAGCACACACTTGTATACAGGCAAGCGTAACACACATCGAGGTGGAAACATTGATCCCGTCTCCACGCAAGCTAGCGACGCACCGGACGACATAGAAAGGAAATGGCTACCGCTGCCCAATGTTACTCGCGAGCAATGAACCTTTGTTTTATTTTGAAATATTTCTAGTTCGTCTAGGTACAGCTAGCTGCTCATGAGAAATCCCACAGTCGCCTTTCTACAAAAAACAGTTACCCTACTGAACCATTAATAACGCGTTTTATAGTTCTTGATTACAGGTTTAATAAATGAAGTCGTTAATGAAAGTACCGATTGCCCCACACATGCGAACAATTTGCTCTAGAAGTGCCCATCGTTTGTGGAGTGGGCCTCAATACTTTCTGCGTGTGTTCTGTGAAATTAAAATAAATGTTCGTTATTCAGAAATATCCCGAGTTCTTGTACACACTTAGCAGTGAGTGGTGCAGGCATCGTGGGGCGTGGGTGAAAATCCCCGATGCCTTCTTTCATGAAAACTAAACTTTCACTGCTGTTTTGGGCGATATGACACCTGTTGCTTACGCCTCGAACATTCTTGTACCTTTTATGCGAGCAGTCTTTCCATGAAACACATTCCCACAGCAAAAGAAACCATTTTCTCTGACTGTTCAAAATGTAGAGTTTACAATCTGCTTTCGTCTTTTAGTAGCAATTATGTTGGCCAGTGTAGAAGATGACACGAATATAGGCTCCGGGAGCGTCGTTGCAACTTTCAAAACATGAGAGAGGAAGGGGGCGTTCGTTGCGGACTCTGTTCTGCTTGGTTATGCTTGCGTGTGGTACAGTTTACAATGAGTGTTCAGTTCTGAGCAGACATGAGCATCAGTTAACCCACGAAATTGCTGAAGCCGATATATTGGATGGATACGAGACGCATGGTTTTATAACCTTCATTATGCTTTCAATCAAAAAGCCATGTTTCTGTCGTCATTGCAGGAATTTTGAGAAGATTGTGCGCACGTGACGTGGGAAACTTTCTCGTCTATAGATGTGTTTACGTGTTTCCAAATAAAATACTGTCGTCAGCCAGCGCTCGTGTTTCTCACTTCTGTTTTTTTTTCTTCTTGTCATGCGCATTCACCCAGCATCAAGTCAAATGCGTGTTTCTTAATTACAAAATTGCTAAAGATGTACCACTGGTAATAGACCATACGCGATGTTTAGATATATGCTATGTTACTGAAGCGTGCGTGCCGCAATTTAGCGTGAAGTTATATTAAACCTTCAGTTCAACGCTTACTGACATATCGGGTGTTCTGTAAGAAAAAAAAGAATTATTGGCCACAACACAATAGGTTTTTACGGGCGAAGGTTCTTGTAGAATCACCTTATCGGTTGTCCTTCGGTCCTGCTTAGCCAGTACATCACCAGAGTGAATGATAATGTGTGAGGCAAAGCGTCCATTCGTACAATGCATGCTGTATTGTAATAGGAGTGGGTGGACGGATGGATGGATGGACAAACAGACAGACGAACGGACGAATGGACAGTAGAATGGACAGACGAATGGACAGACAAATGGACAGACAGACAGACAGACAGACAGAGAGACAGACAGACAGACAGACAGACAGACAGACAGACAGACAGACAGACAGACGCAAGAACGAACCAACAGACAGGCCTACGCGTGGACGATTGCATGGAGGGGTGCACAGATGGATGCATGGATAGACACACGGACGGACAGACGGCCGATGGCACAGAGGCTTCGTCCCCGTCACCGCCGTTTGCTCCGTGAATATGCTGTATTTTTTTTAGTTGGCCGTAAGCAACTGGGCAGTTTACATAGTTACGCAGGAATACTTGACACCGATATAACTCGATATATTTTAACGCGTACAATTCCACATTACTCTGCAGAAATCAGTGTGTTCCGCAGCTGTGTTATGTCAAGAAGCGAGTGAGTAGCGCCATTCAGAAGAAATGTTTTGTTTTCTTTGTTGTCAGCCACGTTTGCATTGTTCATGTTTGCCTTCCCAAACCATCCTATATGATGACAGGTCTGGCTTATAAAGGTCGTGTTTTGTCAAGGCTAGCAGTGACAAAAAGTCGCCATAAATATGCAGAGACTAGTGGCAGCAATTAATCTTTCATGCCAGGTTGATAGCATCGTGCATGAAAATGTAACAACACCACACCGTGCTAGAAATAGTAAAGGTAAAACAAAATAATCGTCAAGGTTCAGAAAAGTGCATTGGAATAAATTCCTGCATTTGAGCCTTCCATGAAAGGTCGCTAACGAAATAAAAAAAAGACATCGGGTAACGAGTGCTTTCTATGATAGCCCTATACGAATATAAACAAAAGATAATGCGAAAAGCTGCACAGTGATATAAACTATGAATAGAAGAAGCATTTATTATGATGTGTACAACACCGTCTGCTGTGCTGTTAAGGGTAACAGGAACCAACTGAGAAAACCTAATAATCGCAGTGAATGAACGATAGCTATTTCGTGTCGTGGTACAGCCACTTCTAAAGTATTCATGCGTAGAGTAGCCTAAACCACTTGCGAACGAAACATACTGCTTGCTTGGCACATGATAGCCACACTTCAATGTGTAAATGGCATATCTGCTTCAGTGTTTTAAAAACTTCGACAGGTTAGTTAGGTTGAAATGTGTATTCGTACAAACTTTGAGACCTGATTTTTGGCGAGCTCCTTGAGCAACAATTATCTAAAAGGGGAACTTCGA
The DNA here is from genome assembly GCA_013436015.1 of Rhipicephalus annulatus. NCBI lineage: Eukaryota > Metazoa > Arthropoda > Arachnida > Ixodida > Ixodidae > Rhipicephalus > Rhipicephalus annulatus. Next base: position 40,665 of record WOVY01009567.1, on the reverse strand, counting down.
CAATTGTTTTTATATTGGCCCACTTCAATGAAACTTCAAAAATGTGTTCTAGTCAATGCTGAAGTATATATGTGCCAAATTCGACAGCCGTAAGTCATTTATTTGTTTTTGAAGGAAGTTTAAAAATTGGTAGTCCACCTTAGAAAGACACTTGTAAACGCGGGCCACTCTGTGTATGTGACATAAGTGCTTACTGTTTTTAGAAATCCCGCATCTCCTAGCAGCGCGCACTTTCTTCTACGAGCTGATGACGACGTGAGCACAATGCGGACTTGTCAGATGCATACCGTGTTAGTGGTTGTTGACGTCGGGTCTTACACTAAGCAATGCCTCCTGAAAAAATCATGCGTGGGACGTGAGCCGCGACCGCGCTGCCGTACCCTCAGATTTTACCCTCCTCCTTCGGTACGGAAGCGAGCGTCTCCGACGGCCGCCCCCTGCGAAGACAGCAATGCTCTCACAGTTGCCACGAGCAGTCGTTATGTCAGGTGACAGAGCGGTACGGTTATGTCACGTTATTGAACGGTACGGAGGCGAGCGGTCTCACACGGCGGCCGGTCAAACACAAGGTAGGAGGCATGCCCTCCGAGATTGCGTGCTCACAGGAGAATCCCAATTGAAAAGAGAGCGACGCTCCAGGCATATTTTTTCTAGTAGGCGTTGCACTAAGCATGGACATTATTTAGCAACTAAGAGGTTGATTCGGCGCACCAATATCAAATAGATAAACTGGAGCGTGTTCAGAGGCTAGCAGCGCGATTTATTTTTTCCGTTTATGAGAGGAGGCAGTCAATAACGGCCCTGCTCACTGGGGTTGAACTTCCTCAGCTTGCCATTCGCCGAAAAATCAATCGATCAAAGTTTTTATATCAGCTTTACAACAATAAACTCAATTTAAACCCTTCTCTCTATTTGCGTCCCCCAGGAAGAGTCTCATCAAGAACCAATCACCCACACGTAATTATGCCCTACACACCGAGAATTGACACATTTAAAAACACTTTTCTTGTCAGAACGATTGTCGACTGGAACTGTCTTGCCGCCGATTTCTTTGAGAATGTAGACACAGTTGAATCTTTTGTTGATAAATTAGAATTGTCATTGTATGATGTAGTTCCCACTCTGTAACAGCCCGACAGGGCTTACAGTATTGTGAATAAATAAATAAATAAATAAATAAAGTCAGATGCTTCACCTTTCGGGTATGCCCCAATCAAAGGACGATGATTCTGCCCTCAAATACTAGATGCGATCATTATCGCTAAGCTTGTCACCGGTAAATTTAGACGAGCTGGCAAACCTTTATTCCGCGTAGGATGACACCACCAACTTGCTGTTATCGTGAAAGAAGAAGCTCCTGTGCTATGTCTACACCCTGTCTAGCCAGTGTGGCGTGTAGAGACGTCAATATATAACTATACTGGAGAAGCTGCCTGTGGCGTTGTCTTTTTCAATCATTCCTTTTTACTTAGTTAAAGTGATTGAACACTTTCTTAGAGACAAAAACCACACTAGCCATTAGAGGAGTGTTAGGGCTATTGCAAAACGGTGTTACATCAATATGGTAAAAAATCAGCCGGGGTTCTTCTTTAAGTAAGTTATTATATTCCTTTCAAGGTACGCATAAACAACAATGACGTCTAGAACAGTGCCTTACGTTTAGAATATGCCATACAAATGTATCACACGACAGACAAAATCGCGATTCCACCTCAGGGATCGCGCACTACGTCACCATGCGTCAACCGCTCCCCCATACGCGCTTCGGTCCACGTGGCCATAATCGTGAAACAATGCAAGCCAAAACTACAGTTGCTCCTCTTGGGAGCAATGCTGAAATCTTTGCTTTTGGCATGAATTCTCCCCTGTCGTGTTAAGGGTGGTTGCAGAGGGATCCGAATCACGTCACGTGTCATGTGACTGATCTGCCCGCGAAAATGTCCATAGTGTGAAAACAGCTAAACGTGAAGAATTTCGTGGGTGCGCTGTTTTCATGGTACCATAGGCTTGTTGCCGTTTCTTTTGTTTGTGTCCTCATATTCTATGGAAAAAAAATGTTCCGTGTCGGTTAAAAAAAGGGTGTAGTTTAGGCTTAACTTTAATTTTTGAGTAGTGTTGGTGACATCAACCATTAACGTACAGGCAACTAGAACGTGAATTCACAGTTCTTGTGTAACTAAACGCACCACATTTTCCAGTGGATGGACTAACTAAGCATCTCGCTGTTGCAAATTTACAGTTCCTATAAAAAATAAACTGAGAATGCACGGGGCTGCTGATGGCTACCGTTAAAGAAATAGGGTCTGCGCAAGTGATGCGCAGATGGCGAAAAAACAGTAATGGCACGCATAAGGTAGTAACCTTTAAAACCTTCAAGCGTCTGATAGCATAGATAATAAAAAGGTCACAAAAAGTTAACTGCCCAAGGAAGTTAGTGACAGCTCCGGTTACTGCTTACTTGTGGTTACAAGCTTTTGCCTAAATTTTCAAGAGTCTAACCCAAAATTAGTATGGGTAGGTAAGATGATTTGGTGAATATGAGTCGCTGGTAAAGACATAAATTATGTCTCAATCCCAGCACTTACATCATCGAACCCTTTCCCCCAGACGAGTGGCATATGCCCATGAGTGGGTATGCGCCACAGGTTATTGTTCATATCTACTCAGGAAGGGCTTAAAGAGGCAAGAATAATTTTAACACGTGAGCGTAAAAAAAGCTCAGATCGGCTGCGTTTACCTGACTTATGCAAAAAACAAGTGTCAGGATTTAAGCAAAAATTGAAGTGCATTAGTGGGCATGGCAAATATATTTTACCACAGAGCTACGTCAGTTCTCAGTACTACTTTTCAAGAAAAGCCTATTGTTTCTGAAACATTGATTGTGGTTGCCCTGCTGGCTCTACAATTTTTTAAACATTAGATATTTACTCCTATGATACCACCGTCACGTCTAGTTAACGCCAATTGTAGTTGAGCGTCACCCACTGAAGATTTATGTAGCCATGTCGAGAACTACCACATCGCGAGCACCAGAGTTTAAAATCAGCTTACCGCATCACGTGTCGCTAAAATCTGTGTAGCCGTTGGCATCGTTACACCACGGTAAACAACTGGTTATATGAAACACAACCCAAGGTTTAACGTGCGTATTTGCGTGTATTTTTACGTATCTTTAGTGGTAATCATTGTTTTTCACTACATATAAAATAACACAATACCCTTTAGTCTGCATGATTTGCATAACGTCGATTCCCAAGGTAGGTGGTAACTGCCTATTTTTTTCATAAATATGCATGTTTCAATTGTGTTCGTCGTACACACATTTTTTGAAGCCTATTTTGGTATATCTCAAGTGAAGGAGATCGTCAGGGGAACCTAATGTCGCAGGTGGTTTGATAGATACATAGATAGATAGATAGATAGATAGATAGATAGATAGATAGATAGATAAATAAATAGATAGATAGATTGAAACGCGTTACTTGGAAATTGGTTGTTCGTATTTTGATCAAAGTTTTTTTTTGTTGGCGGGAATAAATGGGCATGATATTTGTGCTAATTTAGAGACAATATTATTCCTACACTGTTCGACTTGCCACATTTCTTGCATTTTATTGTTCCAAGATATTTGGGTGTAATGCTTAAGTGTCGCTCGAATGATTTCTCAAGCTACACAGTGACGATGGGTGAAAAATCATCGCTGCTGAGTCACGGCCGTTGCGCACTCATTTGTTCTCACGTGTAAGACCTTCTGACAGCCGGTTGGCATTGTTAGTGCAATCAACTTTAAATAACGTAATGCTTCACACTTCAATAATTACATAAAATTAAGGTATAGCAAGGTAGCATTAACCTAACTTGAGTGTGTCAATGATATAACAAATTTATGTTAAAGAAATATAGAGGTCAATATCGCCACGAACATAGCCAATTAGGATGTATTTAAACATTATAAATGGTTAAAATGAACACTTATTTCATACCTTAGAGCGAATTCAAAAGTGCGCGTGATTTTGAAGAATGTAAACTAATTTCTACTAATTACACTTCCTTTGCAAATGAAACCATTTTATATATCTTTAAAAATATTTTAGCAGGACACACTTGCGCAACCATTTCATACTTAGGACAGTCAAAAATGCGTGAAAAAGAGCAAGCGGAGGTGCGAATAAACATAAGCACATAACCATGATGTTGTGTTGGTTTCATCTGCCTGCCCTTGTTTTCTGGCGCAATTAAAACCATTTTTGTTTTGTACCAAAATTCACAAAAAAACATACTGCTGTACCTTACTCCGTTTAGTCCGCGCCGACAGCATGCTTTTGGTTGACTTAAAATGAGCCCTTTTATGCGAGGACTTTAAATAGTAATAGTAAAAAAATGCAAAAAACCTGTAATTTTTACGTGCTAAATCTCAATATCGTATTGATGCAAGCAGCATAGAGGGAATTGCCGGCTTTCGTTTAGATATTACCATCGTCATCAACCGGTGTGCTGCTATTTTGGCCTCATTTCTGCATCCACCATTGCGAGCAATCGGACCAGCATCCCTAAACTTATCTGCATAACTCCCAAGAGTCTAATCTGCAACTGCGACACATATGAAAAAAGTGATATCATCATGAAGTTGCTCAGCGCTTAGAATACACTCCAGGACAAAAATTACAGCCCCGAGTAGAAGGCTAAACAAACGTTAAATAGTGGGGAAAATGAGAAAAATGCTAACTCGTACCTTCGCAAGAAGCATAGAAGGAAATGCTGGCGTCTACGACCTTCATTGTTTCCGGCCGAACTTTCGGGGTCGGAAAGAAGGAACAATCGATCATTGCTTTGGGCTCGCTGTGGGTACGACGAGAACACGGTATGGTCTTGAATAGCTAACTTAATGAGGTTCGGACGTCCCCCTTAAGAACCGACACAGATGTACGAACTGAAGCATGCGCCTCAGATGACATCCGATCTCGATTTATTCTGACCCCGTTTTGTGCACTCGCCCAGTGTAGGTGGAGAGCAAGAGCTCGTTTAAGATACATCTTTCATTCCAGACCATAGCGACGATGTAGATGGTTTCTTTAGGCCTATAGGTCTTTTTTCCTGGTACTCTACACGTAAATTACGTTTTTTTTCTTTTCGAAGTACGAGGCCGTCGTGGGTCTTTCAAATAAATAAAATAAACCTAGTGAAAATTTTACCACGTTCTCAAGCTGTGCAGCTGAATTTTATGTCTGTTAGAACATCCTTCTCTTTTATTCTCATCCTGCATATGCACATGTAATAAGTAAATAGCAAAAGTGAGGCCTCTGCTATAATTTTACAGCTTTGATCAATAGAACGAGTGCAACAATATTATACTTTGATACGACACAATTTCAGGATTTCTGAATTTTCAAGGTATTTGGAATGAATTGTCCTAAAGCGATATGTCAATGCCGCATAAAGCGGTATGGCATCAAACCACCTACGGGGATTGATACGCATGGTCACAATATCCCACTGCATGGCTTGTTTCATTCGTTTGTGAAATGAACAGACTGGACAGCTGGGTTGTCGAGAAACAAGTGAACTCCATCGTTTATTCTGCGTTGGTAGTTATATTCGAAGGTGGAAAGGTTTAGAAAAAGTTAGGGCCAGGAGTACGCACGAGGCAATCATGATGGTAGATAGCACATGTGCTTTCATCAGATATGATACATCCTCCTTCCAAACACTTGACGAAATTAATGCCGCTGGCTTGTCTGCTGGAACTGCTGGCGATAACCCAGACGCTCTGGCGGCCGCGTCTGTCGTCGACTGCGTCTCAGTGGTTGATGCGACGGCTGCTGAGCTTCCGTGGGCGAGGCTGCCGCGGTCGTTGACGTCTCACCTTGAAATGGGATTTGGTTTTTGGCACAATCTTCGTCGTCTGATGAACCAACACTATATGTTTACTTCGTAGCCAGAAGGTGCCGATGGTTGCGCCTCAGCACGATGTTGTTCCCTGTGCGTACAAAGAAGGACCATGGGCTGGCTGATCCGATCTCTTTGGCTTTCGTTGCCATGGTGTCCCATTCAAGCGAACCACGTCATTGTCGCAGAGGCCAGGTAGGGTGCGCCTATGATGACTCCTCTGCCGGTGTTTCTTCACGAGCGTTGCTGACACTGGATTGAAATCCGGCAGTGGTGTGCGCAGCCGCCTTCCTTGCAAGAGTTCGCTCGGAGACCGGCCATCTTCAACAGCACTCGCCCTGTTTTTCAACAAGCCCAGCCAGAAACACTCTCCTGCATCTTTTGTTTCTTTAGGATGCGTTTTACAACTTGTACACCCTTTTCTGCGAGCCCGTTCGATTGCGAGTACTGCGGGCTTGATTTCACATGCTTAAAGTCGTAATGCTCTGTGAAAATAATGAACTCTTGGCTGCTAAACTGTGGGCCATTATCAGTACAAACATCGGCTGGTATGCCGTACCTTGAAAATATTGCACTCAGTCTATCGATGACAGTACTGGCTGTTGTATCGGGCAGTAGCTCCACCTCCGGGAAATTGGACATCAAGTCATAGGCGCACAAAGATTGTCTTCCCGAGTACTGAAAGAGATCGACACTGATACGGTACCATGGCTGAGTAGGCGTTGGTTGCATTATTAAAGGCTCCGATGGCTGCTTATAAGCGTATGTCTTGCAAGTTGGACATCTTTCGATAAAGGACTGAATTTCCGAGTTTATATTCGGCCAGTAAACCATTTGTCTTGCTCTAGCTTTACACTTTACCTGGCCAAGATGGCCTGCGTGGATCCGTTTCAACATGTCGCTACGCATGCTTGTCGGTATCACCACTTCAGTGCCTTTCAATAGTATGCCGTTTACTACGGATAGCTCAGCGGCCACCGGTTTCAGGGGGCCATCGACAGCCTCTCCCTTGGCAAGCTTTCTTAGCACTGTGCCAAGATATAGATCGAGAGCTGTTTTCTGTGCAAGTTTTCTAGCTGTCGTTTCACTTACGAGTGCTGATACGACCGTGACGGCATGGATCTCGGCGTCACTCGTGCCTGCAGCTCCCTTGATTCCAGGAACAGGTGATCGGGACAGCATATCAGCAAGGGCCATCTGTTTACCAGGAATGCACGTCAGCGTGTAATCATATTTCATCAATCTCTAGAAAAATCGTTGCACTCTGGGTGGCATATCGCTTATGCCTTTCTTTGATATGTCTATCAGCGGACTGTGATCACTCTCGAGGGTGATGGTGCGGCCATAAACAAAATAATTGAATTTTTCACAACCCAAAACTGCAGCCAAAGCCTCTTTTTCAATCTGTGAATATCTTTGCTCCGATTCTGTTAAAGCTCTCGACGCATAGGCTACCAGCTGCCAGCAGTCTCCATGACGTTGCAGAAGATTTCCGCGCCGACCCCACTTTGAGAGGCATCTGCAGTTACCATGGTCTCCCGATTTGTATCCAATATAGCAAGCACTGGAGCATTACTTAAATCCCGGCATATAGCCTGCCATTCACTTTCGTCAATTGGTGTCCAATCAAAGATGGCGCCATGTTTCATGAGAGAACGTAAAGTAGACGTACGCTGTGAGAGAGCTGGTAGGTACTTGCTAAAGTAGTTAACAACTCCCAGTAGCCTTTGGACAGCCAATTTGTCCTGAGGTCTTGGCATTTTCAAAAGACCGTGAACAAGATGAGGATTCGGCCTAACACCCTTGTCGCTATTGATGTCACACAAAAAGAGCACTTCTTGTTGGCCGAAGCGCCATTTGGATGCAGTGAAGGTAAGGCCTGCTTTTTCAGCTGTTTTCAATGCTCTGCGCAGCCTCTCATCATGCTCAGCCCTGGTCCTTCCCCAAATTAACACATCGTCTACGTACACGCGTACACCGGCGAGACCATCAAAAACCTTGTTAAGGGCCTTTTGAAACACTTCGCTCGCCGACGCTTTACCGAACGGTAGACGAAGAAAGCGATACTGGCCGAAAGGTGTCGCGAATGTGCACATCTTCGACGATTGCTCGTCTAATGCGATTTGATGAAATTCCGCATTTGCGTCGAGCCGCGAAAAGAACTTCGCGCCTGCCAAGTCTTCTTCAATATCCGCTCGGCGCGGCATTTGGCAGTGTTCCCTCTTGATGTTTTCGTTGATGTGCCTAGGGTTCATGCAGACCCGCAATTTGCCGTCTTTTTTTAGTACAATGACAAGGGGGCTTATCCAATTTGTGGGGCTGCTGACCTTCTGGATGATGCCCTCATTTTCTATTCTGTCCAGTTCAGCACGTTGAGGCTCACGCAGGGCCAGGAGAACCCTCCGAGCTAGCTGGACGACTGGTACGGCATCCCTGTGCAGCTCAATCTTGTATTCACGTGGGGCGCAGCCTGTTCCGTGGAAAAGACGTGGAAACTCCTTAACAATTTCTTCGGTGTCGTTCGTCGTCACGCTGTCAACAGCCCGCTGTATGATTCCAAGCTTCTCGCTGATGTCCAATCCTAAGATAGTGCTGTGGTCCTTTTTTACTACAAAAAAAATCTGCGCATGCCTTGCGACCACCAATCTCAATGAGTGCTGAAAACTTGCTGATGTGCTTGATCGTGTTTCCACCACATGATCTCAGAACTGCGCTACTGGGCGTCGGGGTTGTCGTCCTAAGCTTCCGAAACAGTGAAAGTGGCAGAACATTTGCCTGCGACCCTGTGTCCACCTTAAAGGGGATGGAATTGCCGCCAATGCATGCGTTCAAACGCCAGTCCAGTTTCCTGCTTCCGCAGCTGCTGGCGACATTCAGCACTTCGAAGTCGTCGCTCTGATGTTGCACTTCATACACGCGCTCTTTCTCACTACAACAAGACGCGAAGTGGTTGCGACCATTACACGAGTAACATATTTTTCCGTATGCTGAGCAGCATCTGTAGGCATGCCTTCGGTTGCAACGATTGCATTTTAAGTCGTGCCTGGACCCTCTATGGGTGCTCTTACTGGCTGTGACAGCGTGCATATCGAGTTCTTCCTTTGTTTTCTGCCAAATTTTACTTTGACGAGCTGATGTTTTCGCCGCCTTGCAAAGGAATATTACTTTTTAAAGGTCAATTTTTTGTCCCTGAGCATCTTTTCTCGAAGCCTTGGCGAGTTTGTTCCATAAACAATTTGGTCTCGCACCATGTCATCCGTCATGGTCCCGAAGTTGCAGTGCTGCCCTTGTTTTTTAAGCTCGCGTAGAAACTGCTCAAAGGGCTCCGCCTCACCTTGACTGCGGGAACGGAACACGTATCGCTCGTGTATTTCATTTTGCTGCTCCAGGCAGTAATCTTCGAATTTGGCAATTACGGTGCTGAAACCCTCCTTGTTTTTTTCTCCGCTGAACACCAAATCGTTGAAAACGTCGAAGGCTTCCTCCCTCGCAACGCTGAGGAGCAGGGCCGTTTTCGCTGCTTCCGACCTCGGATTAGCTTGGCATGCTGTCGCTTGCAGAAAAAATTCGAACTGCTGACGAAACCGCGTCCAGTTCCTTCCTCCATCAGCTGTCAAACGTAGCGGTTCAAGCGGCCTCAGGTGGTCCATGTCGTTGCTCATACATTATCCCACTTCTGACGCCATGGTTCATTCATTTGTAGAATGAACAGACTGGACAGCTGGGTTGTCGAGAAACAAGTGAATCCCATCGTTTGTTGTGCGTTGGTAGTTATAGTCGAAGGTGGAAAGGGTTAGAAAAGGTGAGGGCCAGGAGTACGCACGAGGCAATCATGAATGTAGATAGCACATGTGCTTTCAACAGATATGATGCATGGTTGCTTAAAAAAAGTACCTCTGCCACAGCTAATTTTTTCGCAGTTTTCAAATGCTCTACATGAGAGTATAGTGGTTAATATGTTTGGCACAATTCAAAGCATTGCACACACTTGGCCGCTTGTAGCGTGTACATCCCAGCTACACAAATAGACCTACTACTCCAACTCAGTTAGAAATTAGTCGGCGCTAGGAATCATCTGATCTGACTTCGCTTAGAAGAACAATGTCATTCTCCCGCATGTCTACTGAGAACCGACAGCACGAATACGACTTTTGAATTAGAAGAAGCATCGTGCGTGAAGAAATCTAGCACTGGACCTAACCCACCTTAAAACTCTAGGGTGGGTCAGCGCACACATTTTGTGTGTAGAAGAAGAGAACAGCATATGAAGATGAGCTAAGAGCTTGAGACATGCTTTAAAAGCTTCATGAAGGAGAAGCCGCTTAGAAAACGAGACATACGTTCATTCTTTTTATATACGAACATACTGTGTTCGTGTTCTTACAAGTGTCTTAGTACATATGCGACAACTGATTGGGCACGTGTGATGTATCTGGTTACACTGTGAAGGCTACTCACAAAGAGACATTCGTATAAGAACTCGACTAACCAAGTCTCATTTCAGCAAGCATAACATGCGCGTACTTGTGATGAACATTCACATTTCACTGTTGTATGATCCGATTGTGTCACGTTTTATTACCCAGCTATCACTCATTTCACTGCGCTAACACGAGGAGTTCACGTCTAAAATTATTATGTTGCCCGACTGATGGTGTGTGTGCGTCGCAGGCGAAAGCACTTTTCTATGTTTTGCTTTCAGCTGCTCCTGTGCATTTAAATTGTTGTTAACTACAGTTTGATTACTATAAAACTATTAATTTGAACCCACCAGACTGATATGTTGTTATGTGTACGTTGTTAATTATTTTGCGATGTTGTAGACGGCAAGTCACTCAGCCATTAAAAGCGACAACTCCCATGAGGCTCAAGACCACTGTGGGCGCCATAGGTAAATTCTGACATATGTCAATTATCTTCATCATAGGAAAATAAAGAAATGACTTCCGACCCGGGACCTTTGTGTGCCATGCCAGTAAGCAACCACAGTGCCACGCCGGCGCTTGGAACTGCCCTGCAAGAGGATGCCAGGCAGCCATCTGTCGGAGAATTAACCACGTAACGTTGTCCTTTGGGCATGTTGCGATGTCAAGCTGAAGTTTATAGAGCACGAAACAATACGGACAAAGAAAGAAGTGACACACAGGTCGCCACTTGCAACAATTGTTATTTTAAAAACAGAAACGCGCATGGCAACATCGCTTTCCAGCCATAATCATTACAAGAACTTTTCCAATTCAACTACTTTCGCATACATATACCAACTTATAAACAAACATTGTTGCAAGTTAGCGTCAGTGTACGTCACGTCTTTCATTCTTCATGTTTCTTTGAAAGACGCTGTAAGAAGAGTGAGTCGGAACAGTAACACGCTGAAAACTAAAGCTATGTGCAACCGTTTCGGGAAATGACGGCGTTTTGCGATAGCTTTTGAGGTATTGCAATATGGAAACGAACACGTCTACTTAGGACAGGTAGTAACCACTAAGGTAAACTATGAGAGCGAGCAAGGACAATTTTGTTAGAGCGGAACGAATTCGGAAAAGATTCTGAAATCATGAATGTCATTGATTGATATGTGGTGTGTAACGTCGATTGATGATGGAAATGTGAGGTTTAACGTCCCAAAACCATCATATGATTATTAGAGACGCCGTAGTGGAGGGTTCCAAAAAGCTTGACCACTTGGGGTTTTTATCATGCAACCAAATCTCAACACTTGGGCCTACATCATTTTCGCCGCTATAGAAAGTGCAGCCGTTGCAACCGTGAATCGATCACGCGACCTGTGCGTCAGCGGTCGAGTACCTTGCCTCTATACAATCGTGGTGGGGTGTTGCTTAACGTTGCAAAACCACCTTGTGATTATGAAAGACGCTGTGGTGGAGGCCTCCGGAAGTTTCGACCACCTGGGGTTGTTTAACGTGCACTCAAATTTGAGCTCACGGGATTACAGCATTTAAATCACGAATGGTAGTCGACCACTGTCCCTAAAAAGGAAAGTATATAACAGCTGTATTTTGCCAGTGCTCACCTTTGCAACACCCACTCTGAAATTACAAAGTGGGTTAAAGCTAAACTTAAGAAGGCACAGCAAACAATAGAAACAAAAGTGACTAGGGTGATCGCAGGAGATGGAATTGATAAGAATAGGTCAGGGACCTTACTGGTGTTTATGGTATGATCGTTGAAATTAAAATAAATGGGCACGGGTCGGGCACTATGAATGTAGGCAGAATAACCGCTCATCATTCATGGTAGCTGGCTCCATTACAAAAAATAGGACAAACGCGTTAAAAGGATAGAGATTGTTGGATGGGGAGATGAGATTAGGAAGTAGGTTAGCACAACCTGGAAGCAGCAAACACATCACGGGGTTGATATACGGAATATGGGGAGGGCCTTTGATTGCTGCGGGCGTAGTCAGGCTGGTGACGAAGATGATGACAAAGCTTTGGTGGAACGAGAAAAATAAATGTTTAAAAGCCATTAGAAAGGTTCAGCCGTGATTCCTAATCGTGATCAGCGACAACAACTAAGTGCACACAATATCTCACTGGAGTGCAGCTAGTGCCACATTTTTTCGAGGAATGATGACTAAGAGCGAAATGAAAGCTTATTCAGTACACAAGAGCAAAGACTTGTGACGCAGTAATACCTCGCAAATGTACCAGTAATAGTTGGCAAGAAAGAACATTATCATATGTCATAAAGTGGTGAGAGAGTAAACTAACAATACCGTGTCACACAATAAAAATTATGTAATTAGTGGGCAAAATAAAGCTTTCAATGCTTTGAAGAGGGCACAGCCACTGTTTCTCATTGTAATCAGCTGATTCATTCACAAAGCACACGAAATTCCTCTGAGCTGCGTAGTGGGTGACTTGCTTTTCCACAGAAATAATAAATGAGAAGTGGATACTTTCCTACTTCATAAAATTGTTTGGTCATTCATGGTGTTGTGGGTTTCATGCAAGTGCACTTGTAGTAGTTGCCCCAAGAGCATTTCACAAAGGCTCTAAAATCAGAGCATATCCACGGATTGAATGATGAGTGAGGAAAAATGTCCATCTGTATGTCTGTGCGGGCGTCATGCCATGAGTCCATCATTTCGTTAATGCTTCCATCTGTCCGTGTGTCCGTGTCTCTGTCTGTGTGTCTATGCATCCGTGCGTCCGAGTGGGCGAAAGAACAGAGGCACGAATGCATGAACGAACGAAATAACAGACAGACTGACAGATGTATGAACGGGTGCGTGGACGGACGGAAGCAAGAACAAATGGATGGACACAAGTACGATTGCACCGACGAACGGACGGACGGAAGCACAGACGGACTGACGAATAAATGCATTGATGAACAGAAGCATGGACACACATATGGATGTACGAGCGAACGAATGCACGGATGGACCTACAGAAGCACGAACGGACAGGAGCGTGGACACAGAGACGAATGAACAGAACAGACGCACGGATGCACGGACGTAACCAGGAACTGATGTTCGCACGAACGTACGGACGGACGAACGGGAGCATCCACGTACATACGGATGGAAGGACACACGGACGGACGGAAAGAAGCAAGGACGCATGGATGCACGGATGGAAGCATGAATGAATGGCCACACGAAAGCAGGAACGGATGATTGAGTGGGCGAGTGGGCGGACGCATGAACGGTTGGACAGACGAATGAGCGGACGAGCACTTCGCCCTACTCAACATCATTCACTCCATTCATATGCTGTGAAAACCACTAACGCCATCAAGTAAAAATATTTTCAAGGATACTAGAGTTACTCTATATGCTACCTTTGAGAAGCAGAGTTGCGCCAAGGTACGCCATCATGATCATACAGTATGATCGTACCGGCTTAAAGCCGGTACGCACCGATGATCTCACCAGAGAAGGATTGGCCACCCTGGTGCAGTATTCGGCCACCCCCTCCCGTAGGCATTCGTCAATTAACTCACGGCCCTCAGTCCCCACCAGCTGCGGAGCAACTGACCACAGCGGCGGTCAGATCTGCAAAGCAGCAGAGGGTGCTAGGAATCTCTGGATACGGACAGGCCACCATTGGAACTTGAACTTAGCAACGTTTAACGTTAGAACGTTATCTAGTGAGGGAAGTCTAGCTGTATTATTCGAGGAGCTAGAAGGCATTAAATTGGATATAATAGGGCTGAGTGAGGTTAGGAGGACAGATGAGGCCTATACTGTGCTACAGAATGGGCACGTCATGTGCTATCGGGGCTTGGCAGACAGAAGAGAACTGGGAGTAGGGTTCCTAATTCACAGAAAAATAGCTGGCAACATAGAGGATTACTATAGCATTAATGAAAGGGTGGTAGGCATTGTAATTAAACTGAATAAAAGATACAAAATGAAGGTAGCACAGGCTTACGCGCCTACATCCAGCTATGATGACGCTTCAGTTGAAAGCTTCTATGAAGACGTGGAATCGGCAATGAGTAAGGTGAAAACACAGTATACTATAGTAATGGGCGACTTTAATGCAAAGGTAGGGAAGAAGCAGGCTGGAGACCAGGCAGTAGGAGATTATGGCATCGGCACTAGAAACGCCAGAGGAGAGCTACTAGTAGAATTCGCAGAACGCAATAATCTGCGTATTTTAAATACCTTCTACCGAAAACGAGAAAACCGCAAGTGGACATGGAGGAGCCCTAATGGCGTAAATAAGAACGAAATAGACTTTATAATGACTGCACACCCAGGAGTCGTGCAGGATGTGGAAGTGGTTGGCAAGGTAAGATGCAGTGACCATAGAATGGTACGGGCTCGAATCCGCCTAGACTTGAAGAAGGAACGACAGAAACTGGTACGCAAGAAGCCAATCAATGAGCTAGCACTGAGAGGGAAAGTACAGGAATTCAGAGTGTCACTGCAGAACAGGTACTCTGCTCTTAGCGAGGAAACCAACCTTAGCGTAGATACAATGAATGATAATCTGACGAGTATCATCACGGAGTGTGCAGTGGAAGTTGGAGGCAGGGTAGCTAGACAGGATACCGGCAAGCTTTCCCAGGAAACGAAGAACCTAATTAAGAAGCGTCAAATCAGGAAAGTGTCAAGTACAACAGACAAAATAGAACTGGCAGAGCTTTCGAAGTTGATTAATAGACGTAAAGTATGCGATGTAAGAAGGTATAACATGGAGAGAATTGAGCACGCTCTGAAAAACGGAGGAAGCGTCAAAGCAGTGAAGAGGAAACTTGGGATAGGCAAAAGGCGGATGTATGCTTTAAGGGACAAAGAAGGCAAATTAACTACCAATATGGATAGGATAGTTAAAATAGCGGAGGAGTTTTACAGAGATATGTACAGTAGCCGAGACAACCACGACCTTAATACTATAAGAACTAGCAGTAACCCAGATGACACCCCACCGGTAAAGATAGAAGAAGTCAGAAAAGCTTTGGAGAGCATGCACAGAGGCAAAGCTGCTGGTGAGGATCAAGTAACATCAGATCTGCTGAAAGATGGAGGACAGATTGTGTTAGAAAAACTAGCCACTCTATTTACGAGGTGTCTCCTGACGGGAAAAGTACCAGAGTCTTGGAAGAACGCTAACATCATCTTAATACATAAGAAAGGAGATGACAAGGACTTGAAGAATTACAGGCCGATCAGCCTGCTCTCTGTAGTATACAAGCTATTTACAAAGGTAATTGCTAACAGAGTAAAGAAAACATTAGAATTCAATCAACCAAAGGAACAAGCAGGATTTAGAACAGACTACTTAACAATTGACCACATTCATACTATCAATCAGGTAATAGAGAAATGCTCAGAGTATAACCAACCACTATACATAGCCTTCATAGATTACGAGAAGGCGTTTGATTCAGTAGAAATATCAGCCGTCATGCAGACACTGCGGAATCAGGGCGTAGATGAAATATATATAAACATTCTGGAAGAAATCTACAGGGAATCAACTCCTACCATAGTGCTTCACAAAAAAAGCAACAGAATACCAATAAAGAAGGGTGTAAGGCAGGGGGACACAATCTCCCCAATGCTATTCACTGCGTGCTTACAGGACGTTTTCAGAAGCCTAGAATGGGAACAGTTAGGGATACGAGTTAATGGAGAGTACCTCAGTAACCTGCGCTTCGCCGATGACATTGCATTGCTGAGTAACTCAGGGGACGAATTGCAACTCATGATTACGGAGTTAGACAAGGAGAGCAGAAAGGTTGGTCTTAAAATTAATCTGCAGAAAACGAAAGTAATGTACAACAATCTCGGAGAGGAGCAGCGCTTTGCGATAGGTAATAGCTCACTTGAAGTTGTAAAAGACTATGTCTACTTAGGGCAGGTAATAACCGCAGAGCCTAACCACGAGATTGAAGTAACCAGAAGAATAAGAATGGGGTGGAGCACATTCGGCAGGCACTCTCAAATTATGACAAGTAGATTGCCACTGTCCCTCAAGAGGAAGGTATATAACAGCTGTATTTTGCCGGTACTTAGCTACGGAGCAGAAACCTGGAGACTCACAAAGAGGGTTCAACTTAAATTGAGGACGAAGCAGCGAGCAATGGAAAGAAAAATGGTAGGTGTAACCTTAAGAGACAAGAAGAGAGCAGAGTGGATTAGGGGACAAACGGGAGTTAAAGATATCATAGCTGCAATAAAGAAGAGGAAATGGACATGGGCCGGGCATGTAGCACGTAGACAGGATAATCGCTGGTCATTAAGGGTCACCAACTGGATTCCCAGAGAAGGGAAGCGGGGTAGGGGGAGACAGAAGGTTAGGTGGGCAGATGAGATTAAGAAGTTTGCGGGTATAAATTGGCAACAGCAAGCACAGGACCGGGTTAACTGGCGGAACATGGGAGAGGCCTTTGTCCTGCAGTGGACGTAGACAGGCTGATGATGATGATGATGATGATGCCATCATGAATTCAAATGTCTTGCGGAAAAGCCGCTCACCATCCGCGCAGGAGCAGCGCTCACGCTTCTGAGTACCGGCATTACTTTTTTTTGCCTTTTTATTTTTCAGGAAGGTACCAGCGAAACTAGGTTGCTAAATTTACACCAACAAGCCTTGATAATATGCTTACGCTCTTGATATATAATAATGAGACACAGTGCATCAGCTCGTTGAAACAGCGAGATATATATTTATAGTTGCCCACACAATAGCTTCGTTTTCTCTTCCGCTGTTTTAACTCATTTGAAGATATCAAATTATTTTTGCACTCTTTATCGCGATCGACCCAGTCAGTGATATAATTTTTTATTGCGTTGGGCTGGTTCGTAACTGTGTGAAAAAGCCAGCTGCATTTATTTTTCAACTGAATTAAGCTGCACAGCGATCGAGAATGGCCGTGCAATGCCCGTGTTACCCAGGGCTCCTATACTACAATCGCGGCTCAAAGACAGCTGATATGAATGATTGCTCAACAGCTCTGACGCGTCTAACATTCCTGTCGGTTATGGTTTGAAAGCTGCAATAATCTATTGTGCTAGCTACAACAACTTGCCGATTAAAATAATTACAGGTTAACTTCTCTCTTTTTTAGCGTTTTAACAGTCAGACCAATTTGGACGTATGCAGCTGACATACGGTGACCAACTCTGCACGTATAACCTATTCATTGCATCTCTGGGTAATGAAAATAGAGCAATTTTTGCAGTGCCGTGCATAGATAAAAATAAGCCAAGCATTTACTCCTTCCTCACTGAACGCTAATCTTTTTCTAGCAACAAGCACTGCGCAACATGCAATTAAAGTAATAATACAAACACAAAGCATAGCTGGTGCCTTGTACTCAAAACTTTCATGCACATGAACTAGAAAAATGATATCTTCATAGGGTTTTTATAGCTTTCGTGTCATAATAAATCAGTAAACACAAGTAAACATAAAAATACTGCACTGCACCTTTGTTGCACTGTAAAACTATGTCATGAGATATTTATTGCACTTGTAACAACCTGAATAAATGAACACCAGCAAACATGGAATCATTTATTACACTAGAACATGTAAAACACTGAAAAACATAGTCATAGGGGGGCTTTTATTGCACTCGTCCCATCTTTCTATAACACTACAAAAACATGTAGAAGCTTTCAGTGCACTTTTCACATAATCAAGAAGCGAAGAAACGAACACAAGCAAACATACAAATATTTATTGTACTGCGCTTCTATAGCACCACGAAAAATTCTCACAAAGGTTTCATTGCACTATTTCAATTTCGAAAGAACACAATCATGTGTACAGCCATTTTTTTGCTTAGCATCTCTATAAATCAACGAAAACATATTATGAGACTTTTATTGCTCTTGCCCCAACCTAAAACAAAGAACACAAGCAAACATAGAAACATTAATTTTACTACCACCTCTATAACACTACAAAAACATAGCGAGGCATCTATTGCACTCTTCGAATCTTTGTATAAAACCACAAATACATGTCGAGGCTTTTAGTGCACTTTTCTCATCCTAATACAATGAACACAATTAAGCGAATACCTATTGCACTACACCTCCATAACACTACAAAAATATATGCCAAGTTCTAAATCATTTGACTGAACAAACTTCAGTATTTGACATGCTATGCAAATACTTCTGTGCACCACTTATATATTCTATTAGAATTAACAGGGAGCAAGGAAATAATAATATCTGGGGTTGTACGTCTCAAAACCACAATATCGTTATGAGAGATGTTGTAGTAGTGGACTCGGAAATTTTGACCATCTGGTGTCTGACGTGCGCTGACATCGCACACTACACCAGCATCTACAATAGGGACTAAGACAGAGCAAAATACAATGAGGTTCGGGCATATGTAACCTCCGGTATAATAGGTTTGTTTTTATTCAATTTCATTTTGCAGCTTACAATTGCATATGACGACACTACCATATTCGACCAGTCGTGCAACGTGCCTTGACCTTTGTCGAAGGTGTAACTTATCTCTTCCTAGTGTTCGCATGGCCAAAAACAAATTTCAAGTATACTTCTTGCAGAAGATTTCATTTGACTGATGCATTAACAGAGATTCAATGGTTTCAGAATCAAAAGACGTTTAATTAAAATGCTTACTATAACACATAAATTACCATATTACACAATTTTTCGCAATACTTAGTACGTTGAGAAAAAAACACTGAATTGACGCTCTAACATTGAAATCATGGGGGGTGCCTGAAATGGTGAAAAAAAAAAGTTCAAGGCATGAACTCGAGGTCAGTAATGGTGATCTGTTAGGAAGCATACACACTGTTACGCTTGATGTTTCAGACTCTAGTGGCATTGTCATCGGCTGAAACTGAGAATAATTTACGTGCACGTTGAGGAACCCCAGGTGGTCGAAACTTATAGAGTCCGTCCTCCCCCCTCCTCGCCCCCTCTGTGGCATCTCTCGTAATCATAATGTAGTCGCGAAGTCAAACCCCCCCAGATATATTTGCTATGCCTCTAAAATGGGTTGAATGGTAGCGTAAACGTGGTGCCCTATTTGACACTTTGGCACAATATGCGCATTCCAACGCTTTTGGAGCCACACTTGGCAGATTTCCAAGCTGTACCAAAAGCTAAGCTTTTTTTTTATAGTAAACCACAACTTGCAAAAAAAAATTGGGCTGCAGCGCTCTGTGCTACATTGTGGCATGATGGAAATATTTTGCAAGTTTCAAACTTTTCCTCAGCAGCATTCCTTAAGCTCACCAATAAGCAGCTTGAATCGAGTAGCCGAGATTTATTCACTCGAAAAAGTTGCTCACACTCATGCAGCAATTTTGCCCAGGAAGTCAGACGGGACTTGCAGTGGATTTCGTCCTTCATTTATGTAGCGTTTCAAGGCCACAAGCTCAGGAATGGCCTTGTTGCTGTCAACCATGCCCCCCTTGCATGTACAGCAAAGTTTGCACTTTTGAATCACAGCATATGCGATGTACTCAAAAAATAAAGAAGGCTATGCAACATGAATTAATAATGCAACATGCAACATTCTTCAAGTGAGGTGAATTGCAACACAAAAAACAAACAGCTGCAACGCAACTGAGCCAAAGAGACTAAAATGCAGAGAATGAATCCCGTCTTACGAATAAATAGGACGGCCGCGCTCTGAACTCATGCAGAACGTCATTCAGTCAAGCCCTGGCGATACTCATGGTGCCAGTTTTCGAAACCTACGGCAGAGCGCCCCGCTATCTTTTCGATTTTATTTCGTTAGTAAAGGAAAATTAGTGAGAGATGCCCCAATGAAAAAGTTGCGTCTGCGCATGTTTGGGAAATGAAGTTAAGTGCCTGAGCAGATACTTTTCTGTTCCAAAGTGGGCATAGCCCTTATCTTCGGAATGACTGTTTTATTGCTGCGCGGTGACCATACTTGCGGACACAACGGAGCTTGAACGCGGACAAGCAACCGAGCTGCCTTTCTAGGATGCGTGTAGGACATGTTACTCGGAGTAGCGGAAGCTCTGCACGTCTCTATGCGCAATCACCTTCAAAAATAACATTTCTACGTCGTATTCCAACATGGTGTAATCTCGTCATAAAAAAGCCCATCCTAACAGTTCGGTTCTGTCACACTAGATACCGGACTAGCAGTGGCGGACTCTCCATTCGACTGCAGCGAATCACCGGGGCTCTTCGATTTGCCATCTCAGACTCACCGCGGATAGATCGCGGGTAGTCCGAGGCTTCCCCGAAGTCATAAGAAAATTTGAATGCCGCACAGTTTCAGCGAGTTCGAGACGGTAAATCGAAGAGCACCACTGTCGTGTAGAGACCCGACGTAGTGAAAACACCTAGCTGCAAAGCTGACAAACCGATAAAAACATGGCCTGTCTGCGAAACACAGAAAAATGGTTAGTCCTGCATTGTTCTCTTGCAGCCCGCGCACTGCGGAGATACATGCATCCTAGACTGTGCCCATAAAGCTTGTGCACGCCATACCATGTTTTGCATTTAAATGATCGCTGCAACATACTTTGCTCCCATCGCTGTCTGTGACTCCGCGCTGCTTGCATAGTGGCACACAGCAGTGTACTGGCACTTCGCCAGCGAGAAACTCTGGCCGTGACAGTCGAAGCGTTGAAACGCGTACGTTCGCATGGGGGTCGCCCGCGCGTAGTGGTCAAGCCTCGCCAGCATCAAAATGGCAGATATGGTACCTGCTGCGTTCACTAGATGGCGCTGGTAATTTCGCATATGGTAAGGACGGAGAGTGTGGTAGAGGTCGGACGTGTTTTTGGAGAGCTCCGGAATGACAGCTACAGATAAGTGTTTTTGCATGTTTCCAGCATGCCTCTGTCTGTAGCGTTATGAGAACGTAAGGCGCTAGCGTAAAGCTTGATTAGGTCTATTACGGTGTACGTTTTTTTTTAGTATTTTGTACTGTGTCTTTTTTTCTCCAGCCACCACGTGGCTGAGGTCTGCGCGTAGACCGACCACGTGCATGCGCAGGTGCTGTGAAGTGTAGCGTATTTATTTATTATTGTGGTTCTTTTTGGCTTAGACCAGTGTATTTTAGTACAGTTTTCTAACACGTGGGCATCGGTAAACTGAGCTAGCCATGGTCAAAAAGACCGTAAAGTGTTCAGAGTGCGGGGTAGGTTGGAAGGTGGAAGTTAGTGCGGAGGAGAAAGCAGAAGATGACGCCAAGTGTAGACAGTGCGAGTTCGAGGAGAAAATGAAAAATATGATGGCGGTCCAGAGTGGGCTCATGGAGAAAATCGCAGAGCTGGAGAATGCATTGGCGATGGAGCGAGAGAAAACGTCAGCCATGGAAGAAAGGCTCCGGTCAGCCGAGAAGGGCCTATCGAAGGTCGTGAAAGGGAACGAAGACGCAGGTGACGGCGGAAGCATTATGGCGACGACCCCCCGTGCGGGAGAGATGAAGGAAACAGGCATGACAAAGGCAGATACATTGGCCACAGGGCCCAGCTACCGGGAAGTAGTTTTGAGGGAGGGAGGGAGCAAACCAGCAGCCGTGACTCACGCTAGTCACCTAGTCAGCAGCCAGGTGCAGGTTTCAGAAGGAATGTCTGAACAGGTCATCATCGCCGGTGACTCAAATTTAGTCCGATGCGCAGCGGCAATCAAAGAAAGGGTGAAAGGCGACAAGAGAGTTGCGATAGGGACGTTCCCAGGACAAACGCTGGGGACAGTAATGAGTCAAGCGGGTGAACAACTCGCAGCTAAAGCTAACAATCGTAACCTCGTTGTAATTGCGGGAGGGCTAAATGACGTCCTGAAAAAAGAATCGTCAGGACTAGCGACGACCTTGGCGAAAGGGGTGGATGACATGCGCGCCGTGTCCCCCCAGGTGCAAATTGTAGTATGCACAGTACCTGAAGTACCAGTACGCAACGTCAACCTGCAAAGAGCGGTTGTCGACGCAAACAAAGAGATATGGCGAATTAGTCGAGAGAAGGGTTTCGAGGTAGTGGATTTAAACAGGGAAGTGCACAGGTGGGGTGGATTCCAAAGAGACAAGATTCATTTCGATAAGAGGCTTGGACACGAGGTGGGCTGGCGACTGGCAGGACGCGCAGTAGCTTTTTTGGGGGGCTCACGGGCCCTTCGGAGTCCGGGGTAGCTCGTAACAGGGAAAACAACCAGGAGGACGCTTTGACAGGTAGAATTGCGAAAAACCAGAAAAAAGGTAAAAGAAAAAGGAAAAAGGCGCGTGTTGCAATTAGTTACATAAACATGCAGGGTGGCAGAAAGAAGGCAAAATGGTTAGAGATTGAGGAGCAGTTAAACAAAGAACAGATAGGCGTGTATGCGGTTACAGAAACACACCTTAGAGACTTGGAAGAGCCACCACATATTGAAAATTATGTTTGGGAAGGGTGTAACAGGACCATATCGGAAAGGAAAGGTGGGGGTGTAGGAATGCTAATTCATCGCGGAGCCAAATGGGTTAGAGTGAAACAGACGTGTTCAGAGCACCTCTGGGTTCTGGGCACAGTAGGTGGAAAGGAAACGTGGCTAGGGGTAGCCTACTTGTGGACGGGGAATAACTGCAGAGAAAAGAATCAGGAGATAGTGGATTGCATGAGTGCGGATATTAAGGAATTTGGTAATGGGGCCGAAATCATCCTTCTAGGGGACATGAATGCCCACATACATGACCTTGACGGATATTCAGACACCAATGGGAAGTTATTACTAGATCTTTGCGAGCAACATAGTCTGGAGATAGTTAACACGGGGCCTAAATGTGACGGCCAGATCACATGGGAAGTCGGAAACAAGCAATCAAGTATTGATTATTGTCTCATGACTGAAGGAATTTATCACAAACTGACAGAAATGAGGATAGACGAGGAAGGCATTAATGTTATTCATAAACGAATAACATTACAAATGGGATACGAAACTGAAAATATGAGCATGGAATCAAAGTCTGGCATCTCGTATTTAAATGACAAACAAATAATAAATATAGCCGCAAGAGTCGAGGAAGAAGTAGGCGAAATACCAGGCAAGGACTGGGAGTATAGTGAGCTGTTACTTCTAATGACGAAGGAGATAGGGAAAGAGAAGAAAACTGTTTGCTGGAAAGGAAAAAGGAAGCCAAAAAGTTGGTGGAACAAGGAAATCCGGGAGGCGATCGAGAAGCGACGCGAAGCATCACGGGAGCATAGAAAGGCAAAAAAGGAGAAGCGGCCGCAGGACGAAGTAAAAAAATATGGGAAATATATTTAGAGAAAAAATCCCTTGTACAGAAATTGGTAGAGGCAAAAATTAAAGGTGAAAGTGAACGCTGGATGACAGAGATACACGAAAAAAAGGAGGCCGCGCCTAGGATTTTTTGGAGCCACATAAAGGCGCTAGGTAGGAAGTCTGTCACAACGCAACAACATATTCTAGATGAAGGAGGAAATCAATTGGAAGGGTACGAAGCGCTAGGTTACATCCAAAAGGTAACAGCCGATTCGTTTCAAAAGAGCGTCCAGGGGATCTCCCCGGTGAGTAAAAGTGCGGCGGAGAAAGCAACAGAGGAAGAGCTAGTACTTGATAATTTCAACTGGAAAAAGGCCGAAGGAAAAATTCCAAAGCGCACTGCCGCGGGTTTAGATGGGATTCCCGTTAGCCTCATTAACGAACTAGGACATAACACTAAAGAAGCATTGTTAAAAGCAGTAGAAAAAAGCTTAAAGGACGGACAAATACCGGACAGTTGGCGACAAAGTAGAATGAACTTAATCTATAAAGGCAAGGGAGAAAAGGACAAGATTCGCTCGTATAGACCACTAACCATTACATCGGTACTATACAGGTTGG
Source organism: Rhipicephalus annulatus (assembly GCA_013436015.1). Classification (NCBI taxonomy): domain Eukaryota; kingdom Metazoa; phylum Arthropoda; class Arachnida; order Ixodida; family Ixodidae; genus Rhipicephalus; species Rhipicephalus annulatus. The sequence goes on along the minus strand of WOVY01009567.1, from coordinate 16,490 downwards.
CGATGCAAGCAGTAAAAATGAAAATAGAAACATGGGCCGAACATAACGATATTTTGGGAGAACTTCAGAACGGATTTCGAGTCGACAGGCGGTTAGACGATAACCTGTTTGTTCTCACTCAGTGTATAGAAATATCTAAAATAGAGAATAGGCCCTTGTACGTGGCTTTTCTAGACATCACTGGGGCATACGACAACGTTAATCAGGAAATTTTATGGGTTATATTGAAAGGAATGGGCATGGGCGACGACTGTATACAGCTTTTGAGGGAGATATACCGAGAAAATACAGTTTGCATAGACTGGGAAGGAATGCGTAGCAAAGAGAACGTTGAGGTTAGCAAGGGTCTGAGACAGGGATGTCCTTTGTCCCCGCTGTTATTCATGCTGTACATGGTGAGTATGGAAAAAGCGCTAGAAGGTAGCAACATTGGTTTTAATCTGTCACACAAACAGGGCGGCATGATGATTGAGCAGAAGCTTCCAGGTTTATTTTATGCGGACGATATCGTCTTATTTGCGGACAGTCGAGATGATATACAGCAGCTGGCGAATATATGCGGAAGGGAAGGTGAAGCTCTTGGACTAGGATTCAGTGTAACGAAGTGTGGATTGATGGTATTCAATGATCCCTGTGATCAGATGGTGTCCAGACAAGGGCAAGAAATACCGAGGGTAAGCGAATACAAGTACCTTGGAGTATGGGTAAATGAGAGTGATAGATACATGGAGGTACAGGAAAAAGCCTCGGCAGCAAAAGGAAAGAGGAATGCGGCAATAATGAAGCACAGAGCGTTGTGGGGATACAATAGGTATGAGGTGCTTCGAGGTCTGTGGAAGGGTGTAATGGTTCCAGGGCTTACTTTTGGGAACTCAGTGGTGTGCATGAGGGCAGAGGTGCAATCGGGAATGGATGTAAATCAAAGGACTGTGGGACGCCTCGCGTTGGGTGCTCACGGGAAGACGACAAACGAGGCTGTAAAGGGCGATATGGGGTGGGCAGGTTTTGAGGCGAGGGAAGCGCAGAGCAAAATAAGGTTCGAAGAAAGGCTAAGAAATATGAAGGAGAGTAGATGGGCAGAGAAGGTGTTCCGTTATTTGTATAGGAAGAGCGTGGACACACAGTGGAGAAAAAGAACTAGAAGACTCACTAGTAAATATACGGCTGGTATTGTAAGCCATATGTCAACAAAGAGCGTTAAGGGAAAAGTCAGGGAGGCGGAGAGGATTTACTGGATGACAGCTATGGAGAAAAAACCGGCCTTGAGTAACTACCGAAAGGGCAAAAATGAAATAAGGAGGGAGGCATTTTACGATAATTCAAGGGGAAGCGCTTTACTGTTTGAAGCGAGATCGGGTTGCCTTAGAACGCGTAGTTATAAAGCAAGATTCAGTAAAGAAGAAGAACAATGCACATGCTGCGGGAAAGATAAGGAAACGGCGGAGCATGTTCTGATTGAATGTGGAGATATCCACCCAGGTGTACGTTTGGGCACGAGCCTACAGGAAGCCTTGGGTTTTAGGGACAACAATGGAAAGCTGAACACACCAGCGATTGAAATAAGTAAGAGACGGTTAGAGTATCTGGCAGAAAATTAGAGAGAAAGGACAAAAATAAATATTGGAAAAATAAAATATGGACAGTGTGCCGTAAATGGCAGACAACTTAAGCTGAAAATTTACCTTTTTTTCCATTAAGATAGAATTTATCGAAGTAGAGGCATTAGGCCAACATCAAAAAAGAAAAAAAGGTTTTTTTTTTTGTCGAGCCTGGTGGCATACTTGTCACCACCCCGTTATAAAGGGGACGCTCATAGCATCCATCCATCCATTGCCTATCCTCATCGAATTTCTAATGTATTCTGTAATTAATGTTGGTAGCGCACAGAAAACCAGTCGTGCCGATAAACATTATGGTGGATGCTTCCGACATAGGAGTAGGCACTGTTTTGCAACAGCTAGTTGACAATGCATGGCAGCCTAAATCTTTATTTTAACGAATGCTTCCACTACAAGAAACTCGCAATGAGCACACTCACTAGCGCAGTTTTCAACAAACGGGAGGCAATTGGTTGGCGATATTTACAAGGCACAGCAACTTCACTGATGTTTATTTTCAAATGACGACAAAACTGATTATTCCGATGGCATCTAGAACGCTTGACAGTGTTCTTTCTTTGTGACTGACCGCAGGGCTCAGTTTCTGGGTGAACTGTCTTGACGGCTTCACATTCAACATGCTCATGTCGGCTTCGCAATGAACACGCACAACAAACGCACGGATTTAGTCGCTAGCGTGTAATCGTTTGAGCAGCAGTGCTAGAGGCACTCTTGTGAGAATTGAGGCTTAGGTTTCCATTAGGCATATTGAAAACTGTTGCACAGCTTGATTCAGCGGCATTTAGTTATTTTGTGAAATATTAGGCCAACTTGATTATTGTTGAGAATGGCGCAAGAATATGTGACACAAAAATGATGAAAGCACAAGGACGGGCACCGGACTCTCAACTAATTTTTATTAGCCGAATAACACATATATAAAACCACGAGCTCATAAAAAATAGATAAGGCGCTCGTTCTAGTGTTTTCTGCCTTTAGAGTCTTGTATTCTTGCGCCGTTCCTAACCATGAACCCATACGAACTGCCAGAGCTACCTAACTACTAAAAAGATGCCGTTTACAGCGCAGTGACAATAGCTGTTGCCGTTTAGCCGTAGAGGCTACATTAAGGCATGCGGAGTCACTTGCAAATCTAAAACCTCTTTTCAACGTTGTATCGTCCGTTCTCTAACAAATAAAACACTATTGACAGTATCTGTAACCCAGTGAACAGCCTGTGTTCACAAACCAAACCAATGCAGTGATACTAGAAGGCAATACACTAAGCTTTTATTGTTGCTTGGAGGATTCACTTTTTTAACAGTAGTGTCATGTAGAATTATCTCCTGGCCTTGAATAAGATGACCTCAGATTTTTCAAGAGATGAGGGGCATCAGCAAGGAGGTACCATGTCCTGCCTTTCCCGCACAGGTGAGGGTATGAGATTTTTGGTTTCTTATACTTTCAAGCTTGTATACCACACAGTCGCCAGATGGCCGTGTTTCCAGGTCCCATGTCAGTCACTACAGTGCTGACTGTTATGCCTACATCTTCAGAATGCCTAATAACATCGAAAAGGCAGTTTTTTACTTCCCCTGCATCAAAAGATGAAGCTACCAAAGAAGAAATTCAGAAAACGCACATCAGATAACTGTGTAAAAAGATTTAACAGAAGTGTTGCCTACATGCACAACTTTCTAGAAAAAAGGTGCTACGGCAACATTCTAAATCGCATTTCATATTACGTGAAGGTACTAGACATATAGCCTTTAGGAAAAACAGCAACCAGCCTCAGAGCAGTATGGATGTGGTATTAAAAATATGTGGGGCCAGGAAATTTAAGCGTTCTAAAGTGGCAGTTAAGAATTATTTAGACATGACAAAAAGCTTCACAACTTAATGTCAGCTGATAAGCAACGGCTTGTTTCCACCTGCTTGTGAACCCCGCCAGCATAAAAACAAGTGCATGGTTTGCAAGTTGGTCGTTTGTGGGTGGATTTGAAAGGGCGCACGGTTGGCTGCCCTGAAAGAACAAAAAACCAAGGGCAGCATATCAACGGAGTGAATGATAGAGTGAGGCGAAGCATTCGTCCGTCCATTTGTTCTTGCTTCCGTCCGTCCATGCGTCCGTCTGTATGACCGTCTGTGCGTCCGTCCACCGTCCATGCGTGCGTACGTTCGTGCGTGCGTCTGTTCGTGCGTCCGTCCCTGCGCTCGTCCATGCATCCGCCGCTGCGTCCATTCATGCATCTGTCTAAGTGTGCGTTCGTCCATCTATTCAATGCTCCTAGTACCTTCATCTCGCATCATTTCATCATATATTCCCCATATAGAAGCACCGCCATCCAGGGGACATGCCAAGAACTAAATGAGAAGTGGCACACGCACACTTTCTTACGGCTTGCGCTTCGGGTCTACTTCCCACCTATAACCACCCCGAGTTCATGGTATATACTAGTTCACTGTATTCATGGCACTGCGGCCCAACGCTCGCTAAACCTTTCTAAAACCAAGGAGGTTACACCCAGCGAGTATGACGTAGCAAACTTTTTCAGTCAGATAGCGCTCAATCTGCATGCCAATGGCTGCTAATGGGAATTGAGAGGCGGAGAATTCGGCTTTTACTTTCTTACGGCTTGCGCTTCGTATCTATACATTTTTAACCACCTCGAGTTCATTCATGGTATAAACAAGTTCATTGTATTCATGGCACTGCGGCTCAACGCTCGCTAAACCTTTTTAAAGCTAAGGAGGTTACACCCAGCGAGTAAAATGTAGCAACCCTTTCTTGTCAGATAGTGCTCAAAGAACATGCCAATGGCTGCTAATGGGGATCGCAGCACGCGCGTGAACTAAAAGCCCTAAAAGCCGAATGCTCCTGTCTCTAATTCCCCCTTTAACAGCCATTGGCATGTATATTGAGCACTGTCTTTTATTGTTCAACAACGCACAGGAAAATCTCTCATCGGAACCACATTGGAGGTCCAAATGTTATACTTGTTACACACTACAACAGCTACGAGAGACGAACGGGTGCCACTATAAGGAGCTTTGCCCTTAAAACATAATCAATGAAGTTAAAGACCACTTAAATGCATGAACATTACCACCGAAAGCACAGTCAGTCAAATAATAAACCTAGTTATCCTACCTATATTGTTCCCTGTGGATGCGTCGTAACCAACCCCAGGTGAAATCTGCATTTCTTCTATCAAAAGACTTGCATGTCTCTCCTTTGGGGCTATTGTAGCCGCCTTCTCTTTCAGGGCAGCAAAAACTTCATGCAGCATACCTTTATATATATGGTTGGTTAGTTTTATTTTAATTCATTTTTTATGAACTCTACGAAATCAACCTGCTCGATGTTTAGTGGTTCAAGCTTCCCAGGGGACGTATTACATACTTTAGAAATGATAGTGTAGTGGTATTTTGGTATTTACTAGGTTTGAACTTTATGTGCTCAATGTGTCTCTCTGTGTCTCATTGTTTCTCAATGTGCCACAATAAACATTCGGTCCCGTGCAGCTACGATAGCGCGCTACTCGTTAGAGGCGTACTACTGCAGCAAACCTGTCAGGCCGGCTCAGCACCGCCTACCTTGGAGTGCCGCTCAATTCATTCGTCAATTCTAGTTCACGCAGTTTTCTATAGCACGTAATGTAGTACGTTAAGCATCGTTTATGAATGGTCGATCAGCTGACATCATCATCCTTCGCACGGTGCTATATATTGAGGAAGCAAAAATTTATAAGTTCCTGTCTTTTGGGAAGTAGCGTGGTATAATATACATTTGTTTGGCAATCAAGAGTTCATCCGGTGAAAGCGGATTGGGGCGTAGCTCCATGTGTCCAGCTCTTGCTATGCGAGTTCATGAGTTGAAGCTCCTTCCGCAGTCATTTTCACTTGCGCAGAGCACCACCTATGGCCTTTGGGCATTTCGAAGAGCATATTATTCTTCATCGCAAGGAGAAGAGCAGTTTCCTGAAGCAGCAATTGTGTCCCTTCGCCACCCATTAACTACAGTGCGATAGCTTCAACTATTGCCGGAGCTGCCAGAAGTGGCACTGAAAAGCTACGTGCACGAGGAAATATGACGCTGTAAGTTTTTCGATACTTAGGAAGGTAACCGTTCATGAAACGAAACGCGTTTGCCCTCAGTTTCTGAAGTGCTGAGTGGTATGTACATGAGCACAGGCTTACGTTACACTTTGCTATTTCTTTCAATCATTCAGGGTGCTCCTAATGAGCGCCAATGTAGTGCCAGTTTTTACTACGTGCATTATGATGCCATTTTGCATTGAAAACAGTGTATGCTGTGTCCACGTCGTTCATCTATTCCAGCTACCCCAAGAAATAGATCAAAACTATCAACTTTAGCCAACAGAATAAAGGGTTTGCAAGCGCTTCTACGTGAATCTTTCGTAAGCAATCAGCCCTCTCATGCAGCCATATTTTTTACTGCCCATATTTTTTGAAGCAGCGCAAACTACAGAGCAAAGTGTACAACTTACAAAGTTTCCGCTAATTTGAAATATATATAACTATACAACTCACGAACTCGCTAAGTTGGCGGTCTTGCTTATCTGTGCCAACGCGATTCACGTAGGGAATGGGTATGCTTATTTTTCTTCTGGACGAGAATTATTGTCATTACATTATCCGAATATATGACGGCATCTGGACCGACAACGAAGTTTCAGGCCACGATGCACATCTTGTTGGTTGCTGAACGCGAACTTTGCGAAGAAGAACTTTTGAATTCAGTACTCGCCTTCTTTTTGCCTTGTGTGACGACACGGACGCTTTAGTTCAGTTCAGCAACAAAATGAAGTGTGTGTTGCGATCCGTAGGCTTCTGCTTACGTGGCAGAAGAGAGAAAATAGGATTTTCTGGCATTTCAAAGGCAGCTGTGATATTGAATAGAATACGTCAAAGGCGAAGCGCACACAAGAGTGGTGGTAAAAGCTAGCGTGGGCATAGCTTCGATCGAATTTGAGATGTGCACTTTCAGCCCAAGTGCAATGTCTACAATAGAACTATAAGGCTGCGCGTTGAGACCTTTCTCGGTAAGCTGCCATATAGGGTATTTTTCTTACAGGGAAATAAAACTTACAATAAAGTTCCGTACATCAACTGAGGGAATACAAAGGAGAGGTTTCTGGAAGCTTCGTGTTTGGATGCCTAAAAGTGTCATTGTAATATTTTCAAATTTTGGAAAGTGATGCTTGAGCATTGTATTCAATTTCTTGGACAGCTGCACTGTATAATCAGTACCTCAATATAACAGCAGTTGCAATTAGCGCAAAAGATGGTAACATTCTATCATTATAAAACAATACAACCAATACTCGCCCGTGGGTATGTGGAACTGCCTGGCGAGAAGTGTTTGACGACGTACGCGACGGGATTGTGACATTATTCATGTCTTGACAAGCGCGTCGTATTTGTCAAACCATCTTACCCTCTCATGCTAATTATGGTTCACGCCAAGTAAATGAGGCGACCACGAGATCGCCCAAACGTAAGTGGCTAGATAGATAGATAGATAGATTGATTGATTGATCGATTGTTTGATATATATGTGGGGTTTAATTACCGAAAACAACCATATGATTATGAGAGACACCGTAGTGGAGGGCTCCAGGAAATTTTGAACACCTGGGGTTGTTTAATGTGCACCGAAATCTGAGCACAAGGGCCTACAACAATTCTACCTCCATCGGAAATGCAGTAGATAGATATCTAGATACGCTCAAAGTCACTGAAGTTCGCTAGGAAATGCTTCGCATTTAATATGTAAACGCAACTAAACAGCGGTGCCTGTTGTGCCATGTGACAAAGTGGCAAGTCTGGTTTCAAACTCAGCAACGCAGCAGGTGCAATACGAGTCATTCTGTCTTGTAAAATTGTAAAATCATATATTCACAACGGTGATTGCTTGAAGGGACAGAGCAGTGGAATGTGGGAGACTTATCTCGCTTTGTCGGCATAAGAATGCTTCCGCGTTATGACCCTCTCTACGGCAAGGTATTTGGTTGTAATGAAGCGTTGTGCGACGACCGTTTGGTAAAGAGTAGTTTTATCTTACGAGCGTTGTTGAGAACCCATGACATTTTTTGTTTTTTTTTGAAACTTGATGGCAAACCTATTCTCCGCTGGTCACGAATTGTGGCTGCTGTGGTGCCATTCCAGATACTGGCAAATGTATTGAAGTTATTTAGTAATTCCATGGCGATGGCGACCGAAACCGGCATCCCAGGAAAAGCAGCACCATTGAATAAAACTGTACGTTTATGTAAATAATTTCACAACCCTGACAGTGCCTTCGCACAAAATTGTTTTCAATTGATTAATAAATTTGTTCATTTTCAATTATTTATTCAGTCGTAGAATTTTATGATCATGCCCATTGCTTTCAAGGATGCGTAGTGGACAGTCAAACAGCACAGTTCTGATATTGAGTAAATATTTTATGCGTTTTAATAAAAGAAAAAAGAATGAACCTAAACCTTTTTGTATAGTAATCTTGGTTGCATGGTGTATAGCTAAGCAATTTTTTCTCTTGCTGCCGAATTTTGCAGTGAAACTAGATCAATTACGGAGCTTTTCACAATTTCTAACTCTTTTTTTTGTCTTTGGCTCTGTCTACAGTGATTCCATGATAGTGCTTAACTATTCAGTCTATGATGAACTTGTATATTAGTGGCTATAGACCCCTTCCTGTTTGCAAACAGCGTCACGTCGCTCCACCACCCACCATCCCCTCCTTGAGAGCAGGTGCTCGCTACTGAAAAGTTCCGTATGAAATCTTACGGAAAATATATGGACTCCGTAACATTTCCTTATGCTACATACGGAAAACATATGGAGTTTTATGGAAATATACGGAAGTTGTATGGCACTTATGGAAAGCTTTTTATGGAGTATATGGAAGGATAAGGAAATTGTATGGCGTATACGGAAAGCTTTTTATGGAGTATATGGAAGGATAAGGAAGTTTTATGGCGTGGATGGAGTGAGTTTTATGGAAAATATGGAAAGATAAGCAAACTTATGGAGCATACGGAGAGTTCATTATGGAAGATATGGGAGGATAAGGAAAGTGTATGGAGTGTACAGAAGCTTTCATAAGGAAAATGCAGAATGTAAGGTCTTACGGAAATATACAAATTTTGTAAGGTGCTTACGAAAATGTGCAATAGTGTATGAAAGGAATGTGGATTGTTGCAAAAATGTGGAAACTGTACAGTTGTTGTCACATTTTAGGCAGGAAATCCGAGCTCTATAAAGTTATAAATGAATGCACAGTGACATATATAGTACAAAAGAATAACGCAGGCTAGTCTGTGTTGTCAGTCACCACTGTTCGCCCTTTTCCAGAATGAATACAACTTCTGCAGATGACCAGGTGCTAAAGTCTGTCACACGGAAAATGTGTCATTCACAAGGAATGACAATAACTGTCATTTTACTTGCATGCTGTGACACGAAAACAAATCAAGCAAGAAAAGCATAACTTCAAGGGCTCGTTTTTTGGTAGAAACAATAATAATGAGAACTAAATTCAATGTGAATGAACTTGTCAATATTAATGAAACTGTTCGCATTAACATTGGCAAAGAGAAATATCAGTTTAAAATAACGACCATGAGCTTAGCTCTCCTGAGCACCGACAAAAGAAATGAGAATCTATGAAAACTAATTGCATGTAGCCTAAAAATAATTCTTTATTGATAGTATATGTGCTCCTACAATATAAATACAGCTATACACAACTTGCCACAGCTTCACGACAGAAAAGAGGTAGGGGCAGAGGGAGTGGTCAGAAAAATAATTAAGTATGAGAGCACAACTGATATGTACGGACACATAATGGTGCTTATCATTGATGCACGGATGGTCGTGTATAGAGCTGGGTCGTTTTGAGATCTTCAAAAGCATTCTTTCAGACCACCATGCAGATTACGCTTCAATTGTTGTGCTACATAAGACACAACTTATGGGCCAGCTTTAATGAATAAGAAGATTATGGGTTAAACAAATGCTTTAAAATATATCTTATGGCTGCATGGACGCATACAAGCTATGTAAAGCGCAATAAAGTGAGGACGCATGAGCTTCTCTTGATGCTTCAGTTCTACATAGATGCTTCAACTGTGCTGCAAAGAAATTTAACCAATGTCTGTGTGTGCAACATTGTCCATTTTAAACTATCTATATGTATATATAAAACTCCTACTGCGGGTTAAGCTACGTAGCACTCCATAACTCTTCCTTTTATTAAGGGCAATTTTTCAAACAATCAACATTATTCATTTTCTGTCTCGTGACTTCGTGCCCACAATTCTTGGTTTGGCTCGATCACAATTCTGCAGCCCTTATTTTGGAGGAATCAAAAAACATCAACCAAAATATATTTTGGAACTGCTCCTCGGTGATATTGCCTTCCCTCAACTGCCACAGCTTGAGATGAGTCATATAGCAAGTCTCGCGCATACCTAGGGCCTACCCTTGAAGAAACTGGTCCGGCTGTGAAATGCTCAGTTTTTTCTCAAATAAACTTTTTGGTTTGAGTTTTCTCAGTTCTCGATTCCCTTCACAATCAAGCAGACCCAATGTTCCCCTTAGTCCTTAATTTTGTTATATTATGATATAAATAAAAAAATTATAAATGAAAATAAAAATACTAATAACTGTTGCGCAAAAAACACATTCCCACATACGTACTTGAACGCAATATTGCTATTATTTTGTTTTATAACCTAAGGCATTAGAAAAAATAGCAGGACAATAAAAACGTTGAAAAAAAACAAAAAAATTACTTGTTGCCGGACTCGAACCTGCGCCACTTAGGTGTCCTCGTGCACGTGAACCGAGTGCGTTTACTTGCTGAGCTATTTGCGCCAAGTGGTGATTGTTTTAAGTTATGTATATAAATTTGCTTTTCACACGCTATGTGTTGGCATATTTATGTACGATATGCGATCGTATCTATTGTTGTGTGCATATGTTTTGTGATTGTATATACGTCACATGCTTTTCGCATGTCTTTCAACTATAAATTGCTGCCCCGCCGCGGATGAAAACAAGTATTTTTACACCAACACACAAGCTTGAGCAGTTGAAGGTTGTTTCCCGGGGCTCTCTTGCGATTGAGTCGGCCACCACAGGGAGTGAGAGTGATACGCCATTAATCCCTGCATCTAGCTGTATTCCACTTAGTAGCTCTATCGCTTGATGACAAATCGAGCGCGGGGCGCGACGCTATTGCGCACGACCATGCCTCGCGTAGTGGCGACATCAGCTGATTGCGCCGGCCCGCTTGCTTCGATTTGCTTCAGAGCAAAGAAATGTCATACCTTGAAAGATTGCGTACTGCACTATGTCAAATTGTTACTGCTTTGTAGCCATCCTATTATTCATTGAGAATTGATAACTCTGATATCACTACTGTAGAGCTTTGCGTCGGCGACACGCACCGAACGTGAAACCGCACTACGTTAGTCGTAGAAGCAGTAGGAGGCTGTCGTCTGCTAGAACAAAAACAAAACAAAAACCTCCAAAAATATTCATAACCTGTAACTCATTTTTCGAATAACCGTTTATCACTTTTAAAGTTATTTTGCCAGATAACATACTATTTTTTTTAGTTTATAGCAGCGACAGATGTTTTTTTTTCCTCACACAGATATCCAAGCCAAATCCATTCACAGCTAAAGCCACATGTTGTTTGTCTTTGTCTCCGTGGGCATGATCTCTCCTGTGTTCGCGCTGCTACACGCGAGAGCACGAAATGTTAAATTTACGCCAGGAAGCGCCGTTCCTCGCTCGTGTGATGTAAGATTGCACCCTATTCCCGCGGTTGTTCGAGTGTGGATCAAGTGCGAGTCGTCCAAGGAATCGGCGGGTTGGGCGGGCGCTCGAAGGACTCCGAGGTGACGGCTGACGCCTGTGGTTGCTTCCCTCAGGACAGTGTGAAAGAAACTAAAGGTAAGGGGGACACTTTTTTATGTAGACCAATTATGCCACTCAGTGCAAGTGTGTGTTGTTGCACTCGAACGAGGCGTCGTGAAACGGCAACCTTACGCGCCTTTGCGAGTGCGGTTGCCGATTCGCTTTGACAACGCTAACGCTAGCAGAGCCATGGCTCATCGGCGCGGCCTTACTGGAGCTAATTCGAGACAACTGCGGCAACATGCATGTGTATGGTGATCGATTTTTTCATATGTGCAGTGTAGTGAGGAAAACGCACACGGCGCTTGCTACGTTGTGTATTAAACAAAGCCTGCAGTGCCATTTGATGGAAAGCAGCATTTTGTTTACGTTCGCGGGCGATACAATTCGTAACTTGGCTCGATTCACCTAGCCAACCGCCTAAGTGGGTTGATTAGCATACGTTCACGGTAGAGCGTTATTATGCCCCTAAACAGTGACGTGTGCATGTTAAAGATATAATGAGTGTGCCTAGTGTAGACAGAGAGGTGTTCATGCAATCTGCATAAGTACCTGCAAGACGCTTTTGCTTGTAACTAGTAATGTACCGGCCAGCACCTACATTGTACGCCTGACTTTGAAGAAAACGTCATGCACAATGTGAGATTTTTAATCTGCCAGAGTTGCTTTTTATAAAATAATACACTGCCAGTATGTTCAAAATATGTTTCGCTGCTGTGTGGCAGGGGTGCGGTTATCACGCTGTTGTGTAGTTGCTGGTGCAAGCACTTATAGTTTTTATGCGTTAATATTTCTCATCTAACTCATCAGGTGTTTGGCTGTTTCAGCACAAACAAGGCAAAGAGAGAAGGAAGACGGGTAATGCCAGGACCAGTGCCGACTTTTGTTTGCAGGAGAATACCCGTGTTGGTGTATTTATTGTGACAGCTTTTCTGTGTTGCTTTTTTGCCCCATTTATGCAACAACACAGTTGTCAGCAATATAAGAGAGAACACTGAAATTAGCTTTTAGAGATCATGGTGACTAAATGCCTAGTAATTCACAGCGCAAAGTAACAACAAAAGATATCAGTAGGATTAATGTGGACGAGTACAGTTTTGCATCTAAAAAATATATTGTGCAAAATGTTGCCTAAGTAAGAAACCTCTCTATGTTTGCAAATAGTGTGACGTCACTTCGAGCGCCGTGCCAGCCATTCCCTTCCTCTGTGCAAGGGCTGGTTGGCAAGGAAGTTGTTTGTGACGTTCCTGATAGACCACTGAGATGTATGCGATTCTAAACCTGTAGCCTAATATATACGTAATCTTTTGCGCAGTTACATCGCTGCATCTGACACCTACAACTTATTTGCATATTTACATTTCTCCCTTAGGACCTAACACACAAACTTGTTGTTTGCGTTGTCACTTCATGAATATCGAGCGGTAAAGGTACTGAGTATATGTGAAACAAGAATCTCTGCTTATTACATGAAGACATATGAGGCCTTCGATAAAACGAGTTATACCTTTATTGGGCTTGCGTACTCGTCGGGGCGATTCATACATGCAGCTTCAGCAAATGGTAACTTCCAGCCCGGTGACCATGCAATTTTTTTCTGCACACAGCGCAAACACCGAGATGTATCCACTCGCAGATGGTCGCGTCAAGTGCATATTTACCTTGACTAAAATGTCGAATCAAGTTTTTTCATCGACCGGTCCCTGCTATGAGTGCTAACGTCTTCGCAAACAAGACACATTGTTATTGACACTGCACACACCACACACAATATTCTCAGTTGAACCAATATTCTCAATACCTTTCAATGCACACTACATGCCGCAATCAACAGTGCACATTTTTGAAGACTATGCCACTGTTCCTCGCACAGGCCACCACGTGTGTTCACTTCTTCAAGATAAACAGACAGCGTGGCAAATATTTTACCACACAGCTAGATGTTTGCTGACACATACTACAGCTAATGTCGACATTATAACGCGAAGTGTAAGCTTTGAAAAATTAAAACTTGCCCCAAACACCGCACGACTGTACCGGACTGAGCCACCAGCGGGAGTGTTTTTCCAGCCACACCTTTTACAAGTGCCAGTGACATGATGCTGTGACGTACCTCGGTAGGGGCCTATCGCTGCATACTTTATGTGAATGAGGGTCCTGTTAGTGAAAGCAGGCATTGTTGATTTCGTAACTTGTTCATTCCCAACTGGACCTTCATTTGCACGAGTTGTCTGACTGATATTCAGGCAAACTTTTGTGCAATAAATTATAAAGTTGGCAGTCTGTGCTTGCTCCATACTGTTGTTACTGGTGTTTTTTGTTGTTACTTTGCACTGCTCATTACTGCTCACCTACAGAAACTAGCCTATCTTGCTGCTGTTTTGGACAAGATGCAGCTGGCAAGTGCGATAGTGTTCATAACTCTAAATTCTCAAGCAAAAATTATCGTTTCATGTTCAGTTAGCTGCATTCATATCAGTACATTATAAGAAATCATTGATTAAACATTAATCCGTGTTCCTTCACATAATGCTCACAACTTTTATATCAAATTGAATGGTGTTTATAAAAAACATGGGTTTTAGCTAAACTTCATGTTCTTTTCTTGAACAGCTGACAAAACGCTATTGGATGCTTACTTGTCATGAATTGGACTGTGTTTGAAATACATAGCAATTCTTCACCGGACTGCCAGTACACTTCACATTGGGGGAACATTTATTAACCATGGATTGATTAATTAAGAACAGAAACAAAGAAGCAGCAGGCCGGGATACTTGATATTGGCATCCGTTTTGCTACCCAGCGCATTATCATGCAAACTTCCTATAGAGTGGTTATGCGTCTTGCATCTGTGTCTGTAAACCAAGAACTTTGGGTAGAACTATATTTATCTTACAAATGGTTGCAGGACTGTGGAGGCTGTAGGGCTGCTTAGGAATGGCGGAATTCCTGGACATGTGTTCAACCTTGCTGCATCAGCTCCTTGGTGTTTTCACAGCATCTTTACAGATGTGTTGGGTGAGTAAAGCAAGCAGGTTTCAACACAAGGAAAGTATAATATGGCAGCACCTCTTGTGCGTGCCTTACATCCCAAGTGCATCAAATATTTATCTTGCACCTTGTGGCCTGTAATTTTTAAAGAGACACTTCTTTTTGCTTTATATTTGAGTCTTGATGCTTCGACAGCAATGTCTTTGTGTTTGACAGCAAGTGTTCTCGAACAAATAACTGATCTCAATAATGACAAAACACCCTTCATACTTGGTCCTTAGCATAAGCTAGCACATACCTGTAGCATATTCAATTATTCATTTTTGCTGGGATGATAATGGGCAAGTAGCAAAGGCAAGTTCAGATTGGAGTGGTCGGTGACATCTGTTTAGGCTCTGCCATAATGCTTTGCAACCAGAGTTACTTGTGACCACATATATAATGAAGCCACATGACGTGCATTCTAAATGAGATTACCATATCACATTTCGCTGCATCTCAGTGTGTGCCAAACAAATGCACATATCATTAGCTTGCCACTATAAAGGGATACTAAACCAACACAAGGTTGAAATTTAGTCGTGGTGTTGCAGCTGTGTCGGACTCTACAATGGATGCATAGCTGTGATAATTTGTCTATATGTTGTCGCAATAGTAATATTACACACATTGTATGATACAAAAGAGGTCCTCGCTTATTTCGCTTTTTTTTCGCAATGCTTCTTTCTTGTCTCTTCTTGCCATGTCCTCCTCCTCACTGTACAAGAGTAGTGGGCACACAAACACGTATTTAAAATAATGTTGTAAGGTGAGCACTGAGAAGCTGAACACTTCCGAAAGTCTCAAAGAGGTAAAGGTATTGTTTCTAGCTACTTTTTGAGCACCCACAGCTAGTTGTGCTGCTGCAGTTAAAAAATGAGTTAAATGTTAAAAATTAATTGGAGGTGGTTTGGCACCCATAATTGCAGTTACATACAGAACTAGGTTTCAATGCGTAAGCAAAATCTGTTCGCTCTAAATCAATCCTAATGATATCTGAAATTCAGGAAATATTCACAGAAAAGCTCAGGAAAAGGCTAAGTGGTTGCCCCTTGAACGTGAAGGAGATACCCTTCTTCTAAAAGGTCAATAGACAGTCCAGTAGTCTCGATATTACATGCACTATAAAATATTCTGGTGTGGTGCTTTTCATGCATGTTATAGTGAGAGGGGTTTTTTAATAGAACTGTTGTCACTTTGCCCTGCGTTGCTGAAATTGTTCACATAGTTATAATACATGAATCACTTTATGCCTTTTGATTTTATGCAAATGTTTTGCTTACCCAGTCGGTTCAACTTTATTTGGATAAAAACATAAATGCCCTAAACTTTTTTTTTATTATACAGCAGGTTTATTTTTAAAATACGCGACCATTGATGTGAACACAGTTGGTGGCGTGCTTGATTAATCCTTCACTATCACCACTCTAACTACACCTGCTACAGTGCATAGCTTGACAAAAGTAATGGTACTTAACATTACTGGCAGCATACACCTTTATGTCTTAAAATGTGTTAAAAAGCCTGGTAAAATGTGTGTACGTTTTTTTTCGCTCCAACTAAATATTCTAGTCTACTCAAAATAGCTTCCGTTCTTTTAAGGTCCTCAAACTATTAGGTGTTCAAAAGAAGTATCAATGCCATATGCTTTCCTTTGTCAGCCTACTCACCACTCTAATAATGAGAATTACCCGACAACATTACCCAGTAAATATAGGGATGTTATAAAAAATGTCAATTCAATTGTCAAGAAACGTTGCCAAGTTACGTTTTTGTTCACTTTTCTTTTCATAATTTGTTAAATTTACTTTGATAACATTCCCTATCGTTTGTTTGGCATCATTTTCTACTAGTTCTCATTATAATGTGTTTCAACAAAGACAACAAACCCTTAAATTTATAGTT